>JAUPMH010086638.1:5154-17842 GCA_032270665.1 Metridium farcimen
AGCAAATAAACATAATCAGCAAATTTAACGTTAAAATAAAATTCTCTCAAACAAAACATCTAACTGCATATTTCCACCAGTTGTGTTCTAATAATGGATATGTTAAAGACAAGTAAACGTCACAATGGTCTAAAACACAGCCAAATAATCGAGGCAAAAATACATTTTGATGTAGTAAGGTTGATGGTTTACTTATCTTTTGAATGTAGCAATATGGATAAGCCATTAATGATGACAGCATTGATGCATGTGTGATCTAAATAACAGCTATCATCATTGAATGGCTCTAGACAACGTCAGAACCATTAGAAATCAATAAACACATTATCAGAAACCATCTACTAACACACCAGTCAACACTTGTGCTTTTAAGCAGCACCAATTGTTTTCTCTCCAGGCACAGCATGGGTTTATTGAATTCTGCGAGGTTCTGACATTCTCAAAGTAGAATGAAAAGACAAAGTTTGTCTCACTGTTATGAAGTTAAAATTCATGCGGAATTTCCCTTCCACGGTAAACTGTTGAAAAATTTTCCTCAAGATGACTGATAACCTCAAGGGATTGCTCACATATTAAAGTCAAAGATGATCTACGAGGGCAGACGGTCATAAGATAACAAAGAAAAACGTAGAAACATTTGTCAAAAGCCTTAGCTATAACTGCAGTGAAACATATCTATACTGTCCTCAGAAAAAATTCATAGGTAAATTGCATTTGTACAATTGTACAATTTTGAAATTATAGCAAAAAGCATTTTGATTTTTTTTAGCCAATTAAAAAAATTTTTTAGCCAAGAATATTTTGAAGAAAAGTGCACTGAAGAAAAATATACTGCAGAATAGCAACAAGATAAAAATAGATTTTGAAAAAAAAATCTGACTAGACCCTTAGACTCTTTTTGTGCACACCTGGAGGTTTTTTTTTTTTTTGAGGTAACAAATCTAACAATAACTGCATACATACGATCCTATTCTATAATCAAGAAAATATATAAACTTAGTGATTTTTTTGCCTTCAATCAGATAAACAAGCAACAGCTCTTGACCAAGCTGAACTGCTCCTGGTCCCGATAGTTTTTAATTTGTGAGCAATGTCCATTGTGGTGTCAATGCAGTGCCGACTCTGGAAGTGCAACTGCAAGGAATGTTAACAATCACCCCCCTCCCCACCCTCTCTGTGCAAACCTGCTTTATGCAAAATAAACAAACCCATTAGAATGCAGTGCTTGCTGACAAGATACACTCTCATATTTTTTTAAGCCTCCACACTGTTACTTTCAGCCAAAATAGATCAATTATCTTTAATAAGTTATTTTTCTTCTTTTTTTTTTTTTTTCTTGTTTATCTTTGCTTCATTATTGTCAACAAGCACCTCAGCCCAGATATCAAACAAATAACTCATGAACTCTTCATGACAACATACCTCAGAGGAAACTACTAGTAACTATTTTTTGACATAAATTTTGCAATAATGTAAGGCCAAATTAAGCCAAAATTTAACGTCAAAAATTCACTTTGGAAATCAGAATGGAAAACAATATTCAACTTATTGCTTTGTCAACTTTAATTCTAAATTCTTTACTGAATTTTATCTTGGTAATAAATTACAAAGTACCAGATGTAAATTTCATTGAAAAAAATGTATTGGTTTGAAATTTAAAACATTATGTGTCAAAATATCTTAGCAATGGAAAAAATGTATTTACCCGAGGTATATTATCAAAAAAAGTAAAACAATTTCATGATATTAGTACAATGATATGAAAACAATCCATAAACACCAGCATGCATGAATGATTTTTTTCTTTCTTCACTCTTCAGTGATTACCAAGCTTTTTTCACCTCTACACTAACTCACTTTCACTGCAAATATAGCCAATCATAATCATTATTTCACCGATGAATTTTTAACAGTGTATACCTCTGACAATACATGCTGTTGCTATGGTTTCTTTTCCACAAAACAAAACGTGAATATTCATGTTGATAGAAATGGTAATGTGGCTATGATGGAGCAATGAACATGAAGAGCTTCTTTGAATAAGGAATAACAATTGGCTGGAGCATTATTATTCATTTTTTCAGACCAACACCAGACAACTATCTATTCAAAAAATCAACATCAATTCAATTCACTTCCTTTTGGCCTTAGTCAAAGTAGCTCTTGTATACACAAACTAAAATGTTAGGTACACATTCACTTCATTGAAATAGAAATTGAATATGGAAAACTCACCAGAGGGAAGGTTTGCATAGAACCTCACTTTCAAATCTACAAATATCAATAAAACCAATAATTAGTAATCTAATAGGCGCCAAGCAGATTAGTTTTGGTAAGATGGAGTTCTTTATAACTAAGCTTTATGCAAATGCATGAGTGATTATTCATGCAATTAAAGCTAATTCTAAATCCTACAGAATTGATAATTTACATATTGTAAGTGAGACTAGCTATCCTCTGAAGTTCTCATCAGCAATCTTACATAATAAATAAGCAAAGTATAATATATATTGAAAAACATTAGCAGTTCTCTTCATACCTAAACTATAGTTTTGGTCATGGTTCAAATAACAAGCTACTGTAGAAGTATTTGTGCTATTTAGGTGTCTTTCTCAATGTATTAAGCCAATGTATTACCTGATGGAAACTTTTTCCCAATGAGACCCATTTCCTCTTTCCCTTCAACAGAACCCTCTGTACGACTAGTCCACCAGATCTCGGGGCTTCCAGTTGGACCAGCTGAAATAAAACAATATCTAAATGAGATTGATGTGTCAAGGTGCCAAGAAATAAATGTATAGAATGTACAAAAGAAAAGATGAAGTGATTCAAAACAGTGATTCAAAAATTAAAACACTATAAAAGAAGAAATATAAAAACACATAAAACATGTGCTGACAAATATGAAGCATGTTTAAATGAGATTGATGTGTTAAGGTGCCAAAACATAAATGTATACAATGTACAAAAGAAAAGATGAAGTGATTAAAAACTTTTAAAGTAGAAATATAAAAACACATAAAATGTGTTGACAAATATGAAGCATGTTTAAAAAGTAAAGAATAATAGACAAAAAAGACAACAGCATGCAGACTTTAAAGAATTTGGGGAATGTAAAAATGTACAATAAAGACTTTAAGGAAAGTACAAATGTACAAATAAAACAGTCTTTTAAATAAGGAATATTGAAAACATATAAAACACAATTATAAATAGTTTCTAGATATATAAAAGAGTTTAAACTCTAGACTTACAACAACTGCACTGGAATATTCTGGATTTACAGGTCAGTTTTACATCAGGTTGTCCATCCTCTCCAGGTATTTCAGCCTGGAATAACAACCTTGCCTCTTTACGTTCTCTCTTCCATGTTCTAGGGTCAATCCCTCGTTTTTTTAGCTCTTTGTCACCTTCCCAGTTTCTTAGTCTTTTGATACTTAAGGAATCCATGCTGTACAATTAAAAAAAATCAATAGATACTTAGCTGTAAATCATGCAAATGAAAAATGTTGCAAAGGTGAAGATAATGAAGAAAAAGATATTATTATTATAAAAATTAAAGGCGAGACTTACACAGCCACCATTTTGGTGTCTGGGTCAACCATTAATTGAACAGCTGGGATGCCACCTGGAAGAGTGACTTCTTTACAGGGAACTTTAGTTGATCCAGGACCATGAATAGAATGGTAATGTGGTAATCCAGAACTTGTTGTTAGGTACACGGTAATCCATACAGGGCCAGTGTATCCTGACACCTAGACAACAAAGGTGTGAAAAATTAATCTTCACACAGTTTATTGCACAATTCAGACTTTATTGCACAATTCTCAGTTATTAGAGTTGTGGACCTTTCTTCATCCTCATGAATATTTAAATAAACTAATCTAGAAATGTTACAATGGACTTACTTTGATGGTTGGGTAGGTGTTTTCACTGGAGCCATGAATGGGTCCTCTACAACCTTCACTCTCATATCTTGCTCTGTAGTTCTAGATACAAATGATGATTCATTACAAACAAGATTAAAATGAGTGTGTAATTATACAATATTCTTTGCCTCTGACTTAACTGTTTTTAAGACTTCTCAACTGATATATTATGAATATATATAATATTTTATTTCAATAATAATATTTACTAACTTATAAAGCATCAATATAAGAAATATAAGAGATGGCATGTTCTTTAAAAATCTTCCCATAATCAATATTATCTATTAATGTTTGTTGGTATACTCCAACAAAAACATGCAAGAGAAAGGCTTTTTGCTTCTCTGAACTAGAAATGTCCAATAACACAATATATTATATATTATTATATAATAACAATGATATTTTCCATCTATTCTTGTTAATATTTTGTACATTTATATAGCCATAGATGGACATAGGAAGTATAGAATGAGCTTTTTGTATTCAAGGTAAATATCAGATGAAGATCAGTTAAAACATGTAATAAGTAATTGGAGTTGTTATTGGACCGGGGTCAAGAGTACAATAGTGGTATTGAATTACCTCTTCTGGTTCATCCAGGATGACAAGTTTGGGTCTATCTCTCAGCTTCCTTTTTCTTCTGACACACTTTAGGTTGGAGTTAGCTCTTGTTGTAGAAGGGTACATTGAAGGAAGCTTGACGGAGTTAGTACTAGATACTGCTGTGGCTGAGTTGTTTTGAACTGTTGGCTGAATGTTAGGGCATCCAGCGATTGTGGAGTCTGGCATATTGATCATACTAGTGACACACTTGGTATCCACGGTATTGGGAATAGTTGGCAATGTTGAAAGACTCGACACGATTGGTGTTGAAGTACATGAAGTCTGTGATACAGTGGCAACAGTATAGAGCAGTTGCTTCAGTTCTTCGTATGCATCTGCAACACTTACTTGAGGGCATGTGTTCAATGCTTGAGAAAATGCAAAACTTTCAAGTTTAATGTCATCTCCTTCGTCATCTTCCTCAATGCCAGATTCAGACGATGGTGAGTTGGAGAGGAATGTAGATGATGACATTGTTGGGGATGCGGGTACGCTTTCAAATTCGGTGTCAGTTGACATCATAGTTTGGTCATCGCAGAAACCACTATCGTTTGATTCTAGATCCATTGTTGGACACAGTGGTGCCAAATTGGGTTCAACAACGGTCATGGGCACACCAAATGACTGTTCCATTGTAGCACTTATTGGATTGTCAAACAGCAAGTGATCAAAATCTTCTTTGCTCATGACCATGTCTGCAATAAAACCATGAGCAATGTCTAAACAAAGAGAGAACACAAGAACAAAGAGAAAGAAAGAAGAAAGGGATAATTTAGTATAGCTAAAGAGAACAAAAAAATAATGAATACTGTATTACACATGTGCCAAACATTACCAAAATGTCTGCCATTTCAATGGACTTATGTAGACTTAGTTGAATTTTGATGGATTCCTCAAAGTTTCCCGAAATTATAATTGTAATAATGGTGAAAAAAAGGAAAAGCTTACAAGAGGGAGTGTTTTTGGCAGAGAATTGTACATCCATCTTTTTCATTGCATTTCCTAGTTTCAATTAAATTGATCTTTGTTATAACAGAGTTCCGTTTGTAATTTCATAAACTTTGAACAAAAGGCCAACAACAATTAGACAACTCCTTAAAACCCAGGCTATTTTGATCATGGTTGACATCAGTTGGCTACATTAACACCGAAACACCCCAGGGCTGTTTGAATATTGAAAGTGAAAATATGTTTTGCAAACATAAGAAGGAGGGAAAAAACAAGGAAACCAAAACCTACCGTTATTATTCAAAGGGATATCCATCACATTGGTGCTTGTCTGGTCTTTTGGGTTGGACTCTGCAAACAAAAATCAAAATTATAATCAACTATTATATTTAATTTGTATTTATTATAACCAATAAAATCCTTTAAAAAAAATTAGGAATGATATTTGTCAATGATATGTGATTTTAAAATGAAACTATTATTGCTGTTTCAACATTTAATATGTGTAAATGTCTCACGTGAGCACTTTCTAGATTTTCCTTTTTTACCCAGTAAAGCTTGTACAATTGTACACAACAACGCGTTTGCAAGCACTATAGATATACACTACAAATACCTGAAATAACATTACGCCAAGGCAAAAAAATGTTCAATCAAATCAGTATTTTCAAATAAGATAGTTTCATTGTCTTTGACATTGTGAAATTTCGTGACTTGCAAGTTTCGTCTGCTTTTTCGTATATTTTTAAACAGAAAACCAACAAACATACTGTGAATCTAGCCTACCAGTGCTTCAAGAGACACTTCTGATTGAATTGCTGTCATAATTCCATGAATTTCATAACCTACTGTTTTAGAGTTCAATAATTTATGCGAAATCAGAAGGACAAACGCTTCAAAGCATGTGCCTAGAAACACCGTTCAATCGGACAAAAAAACATAATTTAAAGCTGTACTCTGAGTAAAAGCACGATAAAATATCAAAGAGCATTCGGAATTCAAACACAAATAAGCTGCAAAGGTATTTTTATAAGAAGAAACAGCTTGCCGCCAAAAATAGCCTGACAACTGGATTGCCCTCGAACACCTACCTGAAAGAGGTCCCTTTTCGCTAAGTTTTGAAGCCATTTTCCCATCAAAAATAACACAATCGATTTATTACTTAAGCAAACGTCTTTTTAAGCAGATTTAGTCCGGAATTCGTCGAAAAAGATGCAAAAAAGCTGCTCAATACTGTCGCTTTTAACGAACGTCTTAACTCGATGAAGGTTGACCGGTAAATGAATGCCCACGTTGTAACCTGGGACATGTATGACACTACTCCACTTTTGATTGGTTAGTCTTGACAGGGGGGCGTAACCGCGGGCTAAATAAGGTAATTACCCGAGATCCTGTGCGGTATTTGCTGTCAAATATTCAAATGCAGCGGAAAGCTTGTGGATGTCAAGAGGAGTCCAGACTAAATAAGCAACAAAGATGACAGCTGCTGCCAAATTGGGGACCTATGAACGATGGATTTTCGATTAATGAATTTTGGTAGGGAAATGCGAAAACGTCAAATGAAAAACCTTTTATAGTTGCTTAAAAATAGCTGGCAAAACCTGTGGGAGCGATGGGGAAATTATGACACCTGCTAAAGTATAAATATAAAAATTCCTAAAACCATACCAATACTCTAATGTAGAAAAAGCTTTCGCACTTTTAATAGCAGCCCAAATAACTCTTCTATTAAGAAGATTATGTATGCAGTGTTTATTTAGCTAGCGCGCACACGGCTCCTGGAGCCGTTTTCGCAGGCAATTTAGCTGTTCCTGCCTTTCGCTTTCAGTCGAAACAGTGGACAACATCGCACTTTTCTACTGTCACATGGAACGGACGGAAGCTTGATAACATTGGCTTTCGGTGTAAATAAGAGGAGCAAAGTTGGCTTAACGTTGAAACCGCAGAATTTCAAAACAACAGCCGATTGTGTGATAACTTGTGATTTAAAAGAAATATGACACTTCAATTGTCACATGATAATTTGTCAATGCTACTGAAAGGGCCATATATCCTATGTGTCAATACTATAACTATATTGCAGTTAGCTTGTCTGGAAGCTTGTCGGCAAGAAAAGCTTTTAGCAGCCAAAAGTAACAGTACAATTTACTGTAATAATATTGACCCGCAGTCGTACACTTTAGGTCTAGTAACATCAAAACACATTTAAATTTGTCAAAATAATTTTAGCTACAGTAAACAGCTAGATTTTATTGCGGCTTTATATGCACTTAAATGTTTTGAGTATTTTTAATTATCGAGAATGATCATCCATCCATTTTAAACATATTTGACGCCGTAAACATAAAAACATTCCGATAATAATCTCCCTCATCGATTCGCCTGTCAAAGTAGTCTGGCGAGTTGAAGCAGAAAATCTGCAACTCGCCAGAAAAATATATAATCAATATAATCGTTACAATTATTTCGGTTTGTGCTCGGTTAACTTTTGATCGATGATTTATAGAGAAAGAAATAGAGAACATCAGATTGGGATATGTTAATAATTTGTGTTCGATAAGAATCGGCTCTTCGAAATCTGAGTAATTTTGGTGATGTAAAGTGCAGACATACCTGAAGCAAATACTTTAATAATTCTTTGCAGATCGATAAACCACATAAGTCTGGGCTGAGGCAATTCTTTGCAACGACGAGTTTAGACGCCAGAAATAATATCTTGGTAGAATATTAAACCGTCTGCTTTTATTCTAAAAATATTACAGAAATCCCAACTAGTTATATCCAAAGCCTTGCAAAACCGGTTTGTCTATAATAGGCAACATTCTTGTGTTAAGATAAACGACAAACATACCTGATAAAAAAGCCAGCATTTGTTTCCAATTGTAAATTAGAGCGGGAAAGTTTAAGATATTGCTGCTCTCGTTAAGATCTATCAAACCAGTAAAACCTGTTGTCTGAGTTAGCTTCCAAGCGACGACAAACAAAACCTGACAAACAAGTTTCATAGACCATATAAGTAGACTCTCCGTTAGGCTATTTGATTGGCTGTCGTTGACGTAACTAAATTCCCCCGAGTCGTGTAAGAAGACGACATCAGGTTAAAAATAAACCTGATTGGTCTATTTTAGGGCCAATTTGTTTGCGGTTTCTCACAATTATCATTGTATTTGATATCGAGGCAAATACAATTGCAGTAATTTAGAACATAAATTAAACATTGACAAAACATAATTTTTCCAAAAATATTATTTTGCAGATAAAAGTTTCTAAATGACGTAAAGTTAAGATATTTTTTTCGTTTTCTATATATCAAAAAAGTTTCAATTTGAGAATTTTTCTGTTCAATGTTTTTCAATTCATTGCCAATATTTTTTCCGCGACGAAAATATAAGATTCGGTGACATGCTTGAAATAGAACGAAAACACTTGAAACTCAAAGGAAGTCATTTATTCAGTGCCAAGACAAATGTTTCTATTGGCTGAGAGACTGACTGATATGCAAAACGCGCAAAACACTCAAAGAACGTAATGATTATTATGCTGACATAGTTTCTTTCGATTTAGCATAAGAAGAATAAACACGTACGTATTTCAAAAATCGTTATCACAATCAAAGCTACAGTCCAATCTTTCAAACCTGCAAAGGATTTCGGTAATTTGAATATGCTAATGAGTAAAATAACATGCAAATGAGCCACTACGCGCGGGTGCAGCGACCGATACAATTTTATATCACAGATGGCTTGCATAAATATGACATATATCTCGGCAAAAATCAAGAAACAATTAGTATCAGAACTGGATGTTGTATTATAATGAATACTATCCTATATTTACAAAAAAAAAACCGAGATTTTATCAGTATGTAAGCTAATTTGTACGAAGCTCATTAGCATGTTATTTTACTCATTAGCATGTTAAAATGTTATGTGAGTTCCAAACCGTTCTATTCGTAGCATATTTTGGTTGTACGTGTTTGTGTTATATGAACCAGTAACAAGTCCTTGCTGTGGTAGATGACGAAACAAATATTTCTTTAAAGAACGTGCAGTAAATCACAATTCCGTGTTCGTCATATATCAACATCTTTGACAGGCATGTTTCATAGTGTGGACTGTAGCTTCTGGCTGCGACAACGATTTTTGAAATAGTTTTATTGGCTTTCGTAATAAACGAAAATATTTAAATAAACAAATTACTTTTCACTTCTCAATCAGACACAAGTGTCCTACTATAAATTGTGCTGAGACTAATACCCACATTTACTACCCCCTAGATAGCTAAAATATATTAATTAGCACACAATTCTGCCCCACAAGTTCATTTTTGCAACGCAATTAAAGAATTGTATTTGCATTCGGAAGAAATCTAGTTGCACATTTCTCCAACAAAAATAATAACAGTTGGATTTCAAGCTATTATCAAGCTACACCATTTAAAAATAACATATATAGTTACTGATAATAAAGATATTATAATTTTAAAAGATGACACGCTCCTTTTGATTTTACTGATTAAACTACCATGTACAGAGTAGAAATCGTATACAGCCTTAGCACAAAATAATACTGCTCCTTGGTTCAGTAAATAGCAGGGAGCACGTACGCTCCAGGAGCAAAACCCCTCGTGTGTAGAGTGGGCAGTGAACTGCTAAGCACGGGAAATTTTTTCTATCATCTACGAATGAAAACGCGCGAAAATAGAAAGAAAAACAAACTGCCAATGGCATGGAGTTTTCACATGTATGAGAGGCTAGCCAGTCGAGATACCTGCCTGCTAGCAGAGAAAGTTTGTCTCGCTCTTCTGCGAGCTTCTGCAAGCTTCTGTTAGCAGGGTACAGTCGACATGATCGAGAAGAACTGAGTTATTCAAATTGGTCTTCATTGTTCGATGTTTTAATCAACAGTGTACAAAGAATATCGATGAAGATTCATGTTCTGCACGTATAAATTTAGAAATAGCGTATTTGTTTTTCTATAAAATGGAAGTGATAGCCAGACGATCAATATTTTATTTATGCTGATATTAAACCTCGATCATTGGTAGCCATGGTGATGAAAAACGTCAAGTCAAACACGGAAAGTTACATTTTATCAATGCTGACAGAATAGGTATTGATTTAGAAAATAATAAGTACAAGATATGACGTAGCTCAAAAATTGTTGTCGCAGCCAAAACTACAGTCCACACTCAGAAGCCTGCAAAGGACGGTCCATATATATTCTGTTATAATCGATATATTCATATTTTAGTGTTCGTGCTACATGACTATGATAAGTTGTTGCAGTATAGTATAGATATGTATAGCATGCATGATGAAACAAATATATATTTACAAAATTTAATAAATTAAATCAACAAAGTTGTGTTATTATCATTCATCATATTATGCTCATATTAACGACATCCTTTGCAGCCATTATATAAAGTGTTGACTGTAGCTTTTGCTGCATGCGACAATGATTTTTGATATAAGTTATTTATCAGCCTTCTGTGCCGGATACTAGCGCAAGCAAAAAGCGTCGACGTTTAATACTTTGGGATTAGATGTACACTCAGATAATATTATTAATTTCATTCAATCCATCAGGTTTTCTCTTTCCACAGTGTCTGACTTTTAACAATAAATATGCGTAGCAACGCCATGTTTTGCAAATAAAAACAAGGCTAAGTCAGAATTCGTGCACCTATGCACACCTAGTATGACTCGTATATGTAGTAAATTTGCTTTATAGATTTAAAGGCTTTCATATGTGAGCTGTAAAACTACAACTAATTGTATAGTATTTTTACTGAGAAAAACAGAAACTGTAAAATCCTGATTTTAATTATTCCAAAATTTAAAGTCTTTATTTTAAAGGCCCAGTTCAAACGTCGAACTTTTGTCGCGTCCAAAATATATTTATGCAAACCATATGCTCAGATAAACATACCACTTAGAATATGGAATAGGAAAACACCAAATCAAGACAAATGTAGCATTTTTTTAAACAAAAAGCGACGAGAGAAGATAAGTTGTTATTTTAGCTCGAAGCATAGCTCGAGGTCACATGATTGAGCTTGATTTCAAATTAATTCTTTGTGACATGCATAAATTTGACGAACTTTGTTTGTATAAACATCAATATATAATAGCTATTAAACCTTCTGCAAATTTTGCATCAAATGTTAAGTAATTTACTAAACATTACAGAAACATATATGTATCTATATTTCAAAGTATATATATCTATATTTCAAGTATATCAAAGTCATTTGGATGCAAATTAAATTTGTACTAACTGCGTATTGCTTATCTTATTTATGCATATACGGAGCTGCACACTGCTTATTCAAGAAAAAGTTATTTTTTTAATTAGACATTCTGAGTGAGTTTGAAAGTAAACTAACACCGTGACCGCTAAACGTTGTAAAAAAAATAATGTCTAAAATGCAAAACAATAAATTGGAATTATTGGAATTTTTTTCCAGTATTTAATTAAGTAATTTGTTATTTTATCCCCTAGCTAGTTTCACGAGAATAACATTTTTAGCAAGACGATAATCTCAAAATATATTCAAAACAATCACAGAAGCTTTGCAAAATGATACTTCAATATTGTTTTTACTTAACATTTTTTTATATCACAACAACTATCACAACGCAGTTGAAATTATTAGTGCAAATATGCAAATTATATCAAAAGCTATAGGTTGGCAAATACGTTTTGAGCTTAAAACGATTTTAAATCAATTGCATGCAAGTTGTTGTTTAACGTTTAACTAGAATCATACATATATTTTTTTAATATTAAATCTTACAGGCTGTTTATAAGAAGGCACAGCTAATGAGTTAAAATTTGAGGTCATGTGACTCATGTGACTCATGTGTTTACTTTGCAACGGCTTCACACTCATTTTAAGCTCAACATGTTTTTTGCCAACTTTCCAAAATACCCGTTCCCTTAACTAGCTCTCTATAATTTGCGTATCCTAGCTAGCCGAGATATATAATTCTATTGTTTTGCGTCCCCCGTGAAATACAAAACAATAGAGTTATCCCGGCTAGCTGAAGGACAACTCGCCTGCAATTACAGTGCGAATCAAAAAACCGTGGGCACCCAGAAATATTTTAGAAATAGTTTATCATTCGTTGAACAACTCAGAAACAACTATATCACCGCAAGAAGTTTGACTGGTGTGTAGTATGATAAACGTTTTGTAGT
>JAUPMH010087749.1:2818-17833 GCA_032270665.1 Metridium farcimen
CCCCCCCCCCCCCCCCCCCCCCCCCCCACACCAACTCCGTCCGCCCCTGCCACGTAACTACGATTTATGAGATTCTTAGAATATGGTGTGTTTTATTTTTACGCAAAAACTAGTTTGCATCTGATATGACGAAAATTCAATAAATAGAGGAAGAAAAAAAAACATGAACATGACAGTTAAGTTTCTCAGGCTACTAAGTATTATATTGTCAATAACTGACTCTTGGCTGGCTGGCCTCTTAACTATAAATATACAATTCTCTACTTTTACATAACCATAATGCCTTCTTCTTCTTCTTCTTTTTTTTGGGGGGAGAGGGGGGGGGGATGGCTATTGTTATTCAAACGTGTTTGATTTGAATTACAATAACTACCCCCCAAACACAGAAGGCATTATGGGTAGTGAAAGTAGAGAGAATATATATAAAATTTGAAAATATCATAGAATAGGATTTAATATTGGAATGTAAGGTCTTAGTATGAAAAGAATATGGAAGAGATAATGCTATTGTATAAAATCTTTAACAAATACACCCAAATATATATAATGCATATGAGTAATCATCTTATAATAATAATACCACAGGTAGCCCAAGCTATCGATCTGTGGTTTTATCCTGAAGCGTTCTGATGGGAGAATATGGCGGTTTTAAAATATACAAAATTTATATAAATAATAAAAATAAACGTTCATGCTTGTTTCTTATGTTTTACTGACTCCCAAATCATTTGTAGCAGTATTGAGTGAGTATTGAACAATTGTCTCTCCCTTAATGACAAGAACTAATTTCTTATATCGCTTCAGTATGAAACCACAGAAAGAAAGCTTGGGCTACCTGTGCTATAATAAGAATAGAGTGTAGATTTGTGTGTGAATACTACAATAATTAAGATCGAGGTAGAATTTTAAAACATGCATTGATGCCGGCCTGCAATAGTCGCTGCGTCCAGAGGATGACGATCAGCAGCAGTCTGGTACGCTCTCTTGAGACAGGTAGCCCGCGAAGTGGTAGGGTTGTTTCGCATCTGTCTTGGCTGGTGATTACTCAGTTAGCGATCAATCTCTTTGTAAAATATTCTTGATTTGTTTATATAACAGATCGTATTTGAAATTGAGAGAATTTAATAAGAGACGAATTAAGAATTTTCTAGAAATTTAACTTTTATAAACATTATAATTTTTTATTTATTTATTTTTTGTGCTGAATAAATTGACTTATTCTAGCTCTGATATCAATTTCACAACCATAAACATGCAAAAAAAGATTTCTCTGGTAGACGAGAATACTTTTATCAATAATATATAGTAGAAAAAAGTTTTCACAGTAGGATATATTGTTTTGTTTGTTAAATGAGCTAATTCCGATAATTGTTCTAACTCGTTGAATCACGCAAATCGTTCTTGATTAAATTAAATATAAAAAACGATTGTTGTTGCTTTGTATCTTGTGGGAAACAATGCTTTAACAATTGACAATAGTTTATTCTACCTTAAAGCGGGATGCGTGGGAATTTTTCTATTCTTTTTGGACATGTACCAAAACTGCCCACACTAGCATGGTCTTCGTAGCTTCTTGGGGTCAAATAGTCGGAATATTACTGTTTTGATTAAGTCGGCCATAAAAGGTGAAGTATTTTGAATGTATTTTTGAGTTTATACAAGAAAAATGTTTAAAGATATTAATAATGAACATTTTTTGTGAAAAAACAGTTATTGCTCTGCAAAGAAATCTCAAGTATTTGAGTCATAAAATTACTTGCCCTCCCCTCCCATAGTACTAATTACTGTAGCCAATCGTCAATGAAAGGTTTGAACATCATTTGATGCTTTGTTAAAATTCCTCTTTCAAAAGTCGCCTTTTCTTCGCCTTTACAGTAGTATTTTATGCGTGATCTCTTGTATTTCATACCAGATGGCAGTAATAACAAATAGGCGCTAAAAATCATTGTAAATACAACATCTTTTAGAGTCATTTTGGGAAATTATGAGCGAGTTTCATGAGAATGGAGTGGAACTCTCTTCGGCTAGTTCGCGTTCAACTGAAAGTTTGGAAGAAAATATCCGTAAGATCTTGACTGTGGTTGAATCTAAAGGCCATGTCCTGTTAGATAAGTAAGTATGACGATAGACGATGGAACACGTTTTGCGATTTGAATTTTGGCGACCTTTTAGTTAACCTTTACATACAGTGAATGAATGATTGACGAGTGACTGTTATTTATGGTCTACTGAAATCCAACACTCATATTGCTTTTAGCTTTGTTATCTGTCTAGCAATGCCGGTTTTATTTTCTCAGTCTTGTTATAGCGACATGGTTCCGAGTTAGTTCACGATAGCTTGTTACTTGTGTTTTTTAGCAATGAAATGTCAGAAGTAGTCCAACAATTGGCCGTAGAAGGTAATCGAGTTGGTGAATTTTTGGCTCAAATACACTGCCAAAATCGACATAGTTTACCCGATAGAATGGCCACCACAGAACAGCACACAACGACCACGAAAAGATCAAGCAGTTGCCCCGAGGATTTAGCTAAAAAGTGCACTAATTCACAACAAAAAGATGACGAGGAGAAAAAGAGTAAACGTAACAGTGACAAAGGACCTGGCCGTGAAACATGGGAGTTGGACAGTGGGACTCATGATTTAGGGAATTACGAACCCGCACTTCAACAACTAATGTCCGCAGCTAACGCCAAAGGACAATCAAGAAGCTCTAACTTTTTAGAGTTAGCAAATACGGTAAGTGAGACGATCAGTGTTCTAAGTTAAGGATCGGTAAAGTGATGTGTGAGATCTCTAAAGTGTTGGATTGTCACAACTTCAATCATGCTTCGGTAATATGATAACTCAAAATGATTTCAAATTTTCGCTAAAAAAATTGATTTAGACCATTTCCGCTAATGATATGTTGAACTTCGGCCGCCCATCCCAAAGGATTTCAAATATGCTCAAAGAAAGCTCTTGATTTTTTTTGTACACAATGGCATTTTGCGGGATAAAGCTTTTGTATATGGACGTTCTTCTACACAGTTTGAGTCTGAAATATTTCTCTTTGTACACACGAAAATGCTCTCTAAGTACCAAACCAAACAATCAGCTTTAGTGCTGTTATTAAGAAAACCGAAATCTAATGCTTAATTGTTTTTTTGAAATTTATCTAACTGATGTGTGTGTTTTATTGATGTATTTTTGGAACTTGTTTTGGTTGAGACTTGTGTTATATAAACGAATCATGTGCGTGCTGTCAAACACAAAATCCAGAAAATACACTACAAAACCTTTTCTCGGTCATTTTCGAAGGTAAATTGTCCATTTTATTACATAATCAATTTCGATACTATGTAAATTTCATTATTGGCCACTGCCAACCAATTTACTTGTGGCGTCTGAGATTTCCAATTTTATTGTAATTTTTATTCATGCTCCGGTATGTTTGAACTAGGATTTAGTAAGCACTATTTTCTCAACGTATTCAATGGTTTTGATGAACTCTTAGTCTGTTTGCCCTGACTTACAATGTTGACTGATGACTTGATTTTATCGATGCCGAAATGATTTGCCGCGGAGAATGTTAAAAACACGCGCTAACTTCCTGACGAAGTTAAAATAGTGCTTTGTAGTTGGATTGTCGGAATGTTTCTGATGATGCGAGCCACTTCCTTTCACAGGATATTTCGTATTTGCAATTGATGCAGACATCATTGTTTTCAACATACATTTTTAACCTCAAGAATGTAGTTGTCGGTTTCTATTAGCATGTTATCGAAATGTCTCTCTTTAGAGACCAATTTTAATCTTAGAATTCAGTAGAAATCGATTTCCTTTAAAAGTTAGTAAAATTGGAAACTAGCGAATAAACTATGTGTAATTTTACATACATCTGAAATAATTATACTACATTGAAACAATCTTTCATAAGTGAGCATAATTTTTGTGATTATTACCCATCTGGTAGTTTTTATATTGATTTTCGCTAAAAACAATAGTTTCAATAATTTTTAAGGTGTTTATTATGAAAGTTTATATAATCTAACTAAATCAAACACATTTTTTTACCAAAACAAAATCATTTTTGTTTGATAATTGTTAATATTTCTGTGAATATTATGATTTGTCATGGTTTGGTAGGTCCATGACGAGTTACAAGTTTCTAGAAATCTCTACATATGGCTTTTTCTTAAGTGTTACATATTAAAGATTCCTCAAATATCCACTTTACAACCATCAATGATTATCCCTAATATAGTCCGTCATTAGCCAATCATATCACTTGATCTTAATGACCAATGTCTTGAGTAATATTCTAACTAATAGCCATGATATTTTGTGATGGGTTTCCATAATTATTGATACTTACTCATTCATTAGTTTAACTCTTTTCTTGGCAATTATCAAGCTATTTGTCCCTATGCTGTGGAATAATCGTTGTTGAATTAGTAGTGTATGTTAGAATTACAAGTATTCTTTGAATATGTTATAGTTCGCTGCCCTGGCCATCAACTTAGTCCACAATTGAGTGTGTTATATGATTATTTTGGTTTGTCTTCCACAGTAACACACCACACACAACCCACAATTATCAATTTATACTTGTGATAGCATTTTGAAACCCGAATAATTTGATTTACACTGAATATTTGATCTAGCTAGTATGCATTTTGCTTTAGGCTATGTGGTCAGTGAATTGATATCAACAGAGCTTCACTTGAGTAACTTAAAGACACTTAAAGTATTCTGCATTACACCCAGCTCTAAATGAACAACATAGTACAATAAATGATACTTGTACACGGTATGACTTTACTGTTGTATAGAGGAATCAATCAAACTCAGCTTTATGTAACCATTACTAGATTATAATGCACAAAACATCAAAAATTGTAGAGTTCTATTTTAGATTTGCTATGGCACACTTATGGTAATGGTTGTGCTGATGATAGATATGCCAACTATGTTCATTGAGCTGTGGTTTAGGTTAATGCCCTCACTGTATGTGCTCTTAATAATTGATATAGCTAGCATACAGAGACAGTATTTTTAGAAACTCTACAAGCTAAATGTGTACTAGATAATATTATTAGATATCTTGATGATGATAGTATATGGATGGTTATTAGGATCATGATGATGATTATGATGATAATGGTGGCTATGATGATGATGAATATGATGACGATGAGTATGATGACAATGATGATAATAATGGCTATGATGACCATGATTATGATGATAATGGTGGCTATGATGATGATGAATATGATGACGATGAATATGATGATAATAATGGCTATGATGACGATGATACTGATGATAATGGTGGCTATGATGATGATGATTATGATGACGATGAATATGATGATAATGATGATAATGGCTATGATGACGATGATACTGATGATAATGGTGGCTATGATGATGATGATTATGATGACGATGAATATGATGACAATGATGATAATGGCTATGATGACGATGATACTGATGATAATGGTGGCTATGATGATGATGATTATGATGACAAAGATGATAAACGTGATTGTGATGATGATGACAATGTGGTTATGATGATGAGTATTATTATAACAATGAAGACAATAACAGTTATAATGGTCATGATATTGACATTGATAATAGTTATGATGACAATGATGATACAAATGATAACAAAAATAGTGATAATTATGATGATGATGGTTATGATGATGATGCTGATTATGGTGACAATGATTGATGATGATAACAATGATAATGATGATTGTGGTGAAAGTAAAAGTAAAGTAAAGAACAGTATTTTACTTCTGAAGTCCCTTTAGCCGAAGCTAATCTTCCAGAGAGCCGACAGGAATGGGTTATGACAATGACAATGCTGATGAACATAATGATTATGGTTATGATGATGATGTCGATGATGATGATAACAATGATAATGATTAAGAAGATAGCAATAATGGTTATAATGATGATGACAATAATGATAACAATGTTTTTAATGTACGGTAGTTAATATTATATAGTTTCATTATTAATATAGATTAATATAAATCCCTATCAAATTGGTTTTGCTTTATTTTATTGTCTGATTAATATAGAATACGTTCTTTGTAAAAGTAGTGACAAAGGCTGTTTTATCTTGATCTTTTATAGTTTGCTTGAGGTGATTGTACATTAAAAGACAGCACTTAAAATGTTGATTGTAAAAGTGATAAATCTATACTCTGTAGGTCGATATCTTTCACACAATCTCCTTTTATAACAAATGGAAGCTAGTATAGGCTACATTAGTGTTTGATAAAAAAAAATCGAAGGAAATTTGTAAAACCATAAAAAATGTAAACTTGACTTAATTGATGTTTCGAGCTTAAGCCCTTTGTTGGAGTAAAAGATATAACAACAACTTTATTTGCAAGACATAACATCTTCAACATTGTTATAACCAAAGCAGTAGAAATCCCATTTTGATGTGTACAAAGTTTGAATGTTTTTTGCCTTTGTATTTTGAGTCAATAGCAATTGAACACACCAAGGGTAAATATTAAATAAGCAATTATTTTTAAACGTTTTTGATATTTTGTACAAATGATGATTGCA
This sequence comes from Metridium farcimen, assembly GCA_032270665.1. NCBI lineage: Eukaryota > Metazoa > Cnidaria > Anthozoa > Actiniaria > Metridiidae > Metridium > Metridium farcimen. The sequence goes on from JAUPMH010087749.1 coordinate 9,405, forward strand.
TCTTTATAAATTTGTGAAGACACAGGTGTGAAGTTTGATAGATAAATTTCTGATGCACACGTTTTTTTATCTTGTTTAATCTGAAAAATTAACTTTGAATAACAATGCTTGATTGCTAAAATTACACTTGTGTGAACCCCTACAAAAATGTTACAACCAAAAAATAATTTGAGCACAGCATTACAGAAAAAAAATTGTGCACAACAACAGTGACAACAAAAATATTTGTGCAAGTAGAAACACAAAATTCCTGTACAACCATGAAGGACAAAAAAAATTCCTTCACACAATAAATCCCTCCAAAAAACCCCCCCCCCCCCCCCCCCCCCCCCTTAATGATTGTCTATTTCATATCTATTATTTACCCTGTTTATTATTGGTAATAACCACTTCAACCTTCCACTAATCCAATCATTACTAAACCATATTTGAAGGAATCTACCATATTGATTTTAATCTCAACACCTTTGTCCTACTACCTTTCTTTATCTTCATCCCATAGTGACATAGCCAGTGGAAATTTACTCTCAAAAATATAATTATTACTTACTATCAAAACTAAAATAAATTACAGAGTTTTTAAATTTTTGATATAAAATGTTCAGTAGTTAAAATCAAACAAAACAATGTCCTGTGCTCTGTTGAGTTATAGAGAACGCCTCTCAGCCAATCAGAGCATGCGATATATATCATATATTTTCTAAATACATCATAGAGATTTTAATCTCTTTAAACTTAAAAGTTTTATCTCACACTATGAATGAAATATTATAGTCATATTTATAATAATTATTACTTCTATGATCATATAATGTTTTACTGTTATAAAATTGTTTCAATACCCTTAAACTAAATTGTGTTTGCATGTCTTTGAAGTCCCTTAGTTTACAATTTGTGAGATCTAATCAGCAAAGTATAGTGAATTATTCTAACCTTCTATGTACAATATATTTCCAAGTTTCTATTTATTTTCATATTCAAGTAATCTGTGGTGAATTCTACATTATAATAGTTAAGACCACCTTGGTGAAGAGTGATGAGGTTGTATATTAAACTAGGTTACTTTAACAGACCTTATATGTAATCAATAAAGACACACTGTTTCTATTGTAGAATGTACTCAGTATGTGGTCAACACCTTTATTCCTGTCTCAACAAAACAATCTTGACCTATGAGCACAAACTAGATCTTTCTCCCTTGTCACACAATGTTTTCAAGCTTAATACTAAGGAAGGAACCAAGTCTGTATACACAAAAAGCTGTTTAATAGTGTTATTGGTATACTATGTAAACTTTGGTGTTATGGAAGCTCAGTTTAAAGCAATGTGTGGACTTAGTTGTTCAACTTCTGATCTTATAATCCCTCAATATACTAAACTCTATATGCTACGTCTTCGCCGTGTGAGTACATATGCCAGCACATTGCATGTATTTTTTTTATGTTTATTGTTTATATTTCTGTTCTTTTGTTATTCCTGTTTTGTGTGTTTTGTCTTTCAAATTAATTTCTTATATTTCTGTACAGCAATATTTTGGAAAAAACATACTATTTACTAGAAAAACTAACTAGTTAAACAGTTGAGAAGCATTAATGTCTATATTTTGGTCTCATTTTTGTGAAGAAAATGTTGATTCTTTCAGTAAATGTAATTTTTTTTAAATGTTTTCTTATATTGAAATAATTTCAAGTGTTCAAATTGCATGTTAATGGGATGTTATTCTAACATAGAGATTTAGGTTTTTTTTTCATAATTTCCTGAAATGATATTATCTAATATGTACATTTGTAATGTGTTGTTTGACTATCCAGCACAAGACTATAGCTGTCAACATGTCATTGTCATCATGTCTGGATGTGTTGTCATTATGTCTGCACTAGCTAATAATATCCTACATGAATGTAAACTTAGTGGCAAGTAGACTAGTATAGTGATGAACCAATAACATGAATATATTAGTACTGTTATATATGTAGCAATATATAATATAGGTATAGTTTTATCTCACAACATATAAAATACAGCCAATCAGAATGCTTGAAAGCCATTGTATATTCCGCGATATTGAACTGCCTCTTCCCATGAGACATTGCAGGTTCTTTTTATGATGTGGGATAAAATAGTTATACAATGTAACTTTCTTGTAACATTCCGTGCATATCCAATCTGTCACTTGACTAAAGGATTGTGTGAATACTAGAAAATACATGTGACTCATGGGATATTCTATGATATGCCACTCGAAACCATTGTATAACTATTATATACAAGCTGCAATGATGATAATGACAGTTATTAAATTTAATGTTGATGATGATGAGATTGTAATGATGGAGATGAATGAACGAATGAAACTTAATTAAACACAGAAAGCTAAATGCTTATTTACACTGATAATGTGATAAGATTATAATGATTATATTATTAAATTTATATCATATTTATCATTATTGTATCTATATTAATTTATAAACATTTAAAAGTTTCTTTTATAAAGTTTTCACTTTTTATAAAATAATTACTCCAAGTTTATTTTTACTCCACGTAAAAAGTGCACACAAATATAAACTACATGGTTATAAAATACAGATAGACGAGAATTCATGTAATTTGGACAAGAACCAAGTCTGGTGTACAAAATCCTTAGCTAGTACTAACTTTATACATGCATACATACTTTAATGAAGCTATGGAACAGTCCACCTCATTTATCCACCGATTTCTTCTCATTCTGATTTTCTTCGTTCTTTATTTCAGCTTCACTTAGCTGCATTGGCGTCTTTGAAGAATGAGATCGTAGAGCTGTCGGGAAAACTTCGGCATGTCACCGAAGAACGTGATTCGTTGAAGAACAATAGTTCGTTTACGAGCGATCGAAAAGAACTGATTCGTGACTACGAAGAACGACTTCTAGCACAGTCACAACAGAGCGAAGAACAGATTACAGAACTACAAAGTGTTATAGCAGAATTAAATAAGAAATTATCAAGTGCAACAGCGAATAAGATTGACGAACTAGATGAAGTAGAATCGCAGACTTCAGAGCATGGTAAGTAAAAAAGAAAGAGGAAAGTCAGTGTGGAGAGTTATCGCCAAGTGTAACGGGGGTGACACCACGCGCGGTTTCCCGCTCTTTTTTTCGTTTGAAGTGCCGAGACTTCCTGTTTTTGTATAAAGGAAGTGACGTCACAGAGTGAGTGTTGTCATTTGTCTGGTTTCGGAGCGTGGGTGAAAGCGTCTGCCTATTCCAGCATATTTATCATTATTATTATTGCCATTATTAGCAGTACTGCATTTTAAAAATGTTTCCTTGCGACAACACTAGAAAACAGTCAGCTACGAATTTCATCTTGTCGATTTAAGATTTTATATATTATTAATATAACATTAATATCATTGACATTTAGGATCTCGAAGTTCAAGTGTTGAATCAGTCGAATCAAATGAAAACGTAGACGAAGACGATGAACTTTCTAAGGTCGTCGGTGAATTAGCGTTTGCTATCGAAAGAGAAAAACCACAGCCCAAAGACAACAAGAAGGATAAAGAACCTATTAAAGTTACGGTCAAAGTCACCGATGATAAGAACAATACTATAGTCGAAGCCAGTAAAGCATCACTGGGAAGGCAAGAAGATAAACAGCAGGAATGTAATCAACTGTCTGAAAAAGCTCATCAACTGAGAGAACACTGTGTAGAACTTGAGAAGAAGAAACAAGTTTGTAAGTAGTTTAGCGTTAGATATTTCTTACGGTACTTACGTTTCCACTAACCATTATCGGTAATTGAACGCAGTGTGCAAAACGTTTCTCACGGGAAATCACGTAAGATTATTTCCACTAACATTTACGTAAAAGTATCTGAGTGCCAAAACATTTTTCACACAAAATGCGTGAGCAAACGCACCATGCGCAAAATTAGATTACAGAGAATACTAAAAAGTGATGTGTGTTATATTTTTGTCTTCCAATATATCATATATCCAGAACTTCTGCAGCACTGAATTCTAATCATTGCAAATATTAATATTTTACAGTGGAACGTCAACTACAGCAAGCAAGCTTACGGGAATATGTAGCAAGAAAAAAGTCTTCAAGCTTTGGCAGTGAAGGAGGAATACAAGTAAGTGAACTAATGTAATCTGCGTTCGTGTTTCTTGAATAAAATAAAATATATAAAGTCTGCGTTCATAATATTTCCACAGAGTCGGTGACTTTTTGTCTGTAATACTATAAACACAATAACTACAGTATCAGATAGACATTAACATTAAAAGAAATGTCACGTGACACGCTGTAAATGTTCGATGCTGTTAGAGTTCCGAAGTGTGACTTCACAATTTTGTTTTTTTATCTTTTCGTATTCAGATTATTTTCATCATAGAATGCTAGTCAAAATATAAGCTGACCGAAAATAAACGGCCGAGATACGAATTTTTGAATGTAAAATTTTCTCCATACAAAGTCTCTTATTTTTGGCCTGGTTCCAACCGGTTGAAACCAGGGCAAAAATAAGAGACTTTGTGTGGAGTGAAATCTACATTCAAAAATTCATATCTCGGCCGTTTCACATTCAAATGATCCCAAATTTTCGGACAGCTTATTTTTTTGACTACCATTCTATGATAAATACGAAAAGATAAAAAAACAAAAACAAAATTGTGACGTCATCACTTCGGTCCTCTATTGCGATATTCACTGTTGTATAAAGTTCAAAATTGAAATTTCAACTGTTGAAAACTACTGAATAAAGAAACAAACACGTGTCACTTGTTGTAGTGTTAATCTCTACCTTACGTGACCAACGTATATGACATTGACTGTATATATATTTATGATATTATCGGCATTAAAGGACTTGGTATGCTAATATATTGTGTTAATATGTAGGACTCACCGTGCAATGAATGCGCAGGTCTGCGAACCAGACTAAACAGAACAACATTTGAACTGGAAACCGCTCGAAAAGAAGTCGACGGGTTTAAAGAAGAAAGAGACAAACTAAGAAGAAGAGTAAGTGTTGTTTATTCTCGTGAATTTCTTAAAGTAGACTGATTGCACATGCTTTTGGATGATTTCGCTCCATTTGGCATAGATTAACCGACTATGATTTTGGGTGGTAAGGGTTTCAATAGCCTGAGAAAACAGACGTTCTTTCGAAGAACGAAGAGGTGCGAAAGAACGTCTGTTTTCTCAGGCTAGGGCTTCAAGTGCTCGATTGAATCCGTTTGAGGGATGGATTAGAAGGACTAATTAGTTTTTTCTTCTTTTTTTGTTTAGATCCTTGAGATGCAGGACCACCTCAAGGCATTACACCAAAAGACAATAAGCTACGAGACGGCTTCTAGAGGAAGATCATCAAGCTTTCATGAACACCCCGGATCACGATCACCAAGGCAACAGCGTGCCAACCCGCAAGGAAGTCGCTCATTTCCTCGTCCGTCTAACTATAGTAGTGCTGCATCAGATGTATCAAGTCGTGACGGTTACCTCGCCGCGTCACCTCGTATAGCACGCCGTTCTAGTACTGAGAACCTCAACGCCTCCCTCATTAGTAAATCACCGTCCACACCACGACGTGCTGTCACGTTGCCTGGCAACTACAGTAGACGGTCAAGTGCTGGTAGTACAGGCGGACCGAACTGGAATCCAGAAAGCCCTACTATGACCCCCAGGGGAAGTGTGCAGTCAATAGCTTCAAGTCAAATGTTTTGGAAAGGAGCTGCCACGAGTGACCTGGGCTCGTCCCATGGCTCCACGCAAGAAATTACCGTGATGGCTAGACCAGTTGAAGAGGGGACTGAGCCGAGAATGAGCGGAGATCAATGTATCAGATCACTGGTGAGTTGTATTTGGGTTACCTGTGTTATATGCAATAGAGTGCTTGCGTTACAAATAATTAGTGCTTGTCAATACAGTGAAACCCCGTTAATCCCAAAGTGGCCCTGTTAACGGGGTGGCCGCATTAAGCAGGTAAATTTTGTAGAAAATGTATGGGCATGCATTTTGTCGGGACCTAAAAAACTGGCCGCAATAACGGGGTGGCCGTATTAAGCGGGTGGCCGTAAGGCGGTGTTCCACTGTACCTTATTCAAGTGTAAAGAACAAAAACACTGCCAAAGCTGTTTACCATTCAAATATAAATCATAACTTTCAACCCTGATATCAGCGTGCGGATATGTAAAATAAGGAAAAATTTATAATAATTTTGGTGCTAAAAAAACCTATAATATAATATATATATATAACTATAAAATATAACTATAAAATAATACATTTTTTTCGTGATATCAGAGCCAGCTTCCAGAGTTTGCCAACGGTCGTCTGCCTAATGAACTGCTCCGTTCATTACGTAACTGTCGAAATCTACAAGATGTTTATAAAGTGCTATTCGGTTACTGTGATGACCAAGCTGATCAGAAACTCAAAGAATATGAACTAGAAATAGAACGGTTGAACTGTACGGTTGAGCATCTTCAGTCACAACTCAACGTCCTTGCATTATCACTTGAAGAAAGCCGAGAAAACGCCGAGAAGATGTGTGTCTTGATGGGAAAATATGAATCGAACAATACTATATCTCAACTATCGTTAACATTTAGTGATAAAGTCATCGAGGCCTATGAAGTCCTGCTACAACTATCAGAATCTGAACAATCATGTCTTTATACGAACTGTAGAGCTGCGGGTATTAAAACTGACCTGTTTAACTCGTCATACCGGTTTATTGACGACACTGTTACTAAGGAACAGCAATTATATGACGTCGAGACGTGCCTAGAGCGCAGGCGCACGGCTGAAAGCGAGGCTCGCTCTCTACTGCAAAGACTTGACCGTGATAATGATGGTCAGGTGGTCAAGGACCAGCCATGGGAATCGGTATCATCACGAAGTCGAACAAGCTCTGGGTCATCAAACGAGAATGTAGAATTCACACGAGAAGAAGAAACAAGACTTAAGAGTTATATCCAACAATTGAAGTCCGAGAAAACAACTGTAGGTGCTACTGTTTTAGAACTAGAAGGAATTCATGATATCCCTGAACCTGCTGTCGAGCCAGCTGACCCTAAACTAGATCTCGAAAACGCTGTACTTATGCAAGAACTCATGGCACTTAAAGAAGAAAAGGCTGAGCTTAAGGCTAGGAACTATTTAATTGAAAAAGAGAAAAAAGCTCTTGAGCTAAAAATCAACTCGAGGGACGCGCAGGAACAGGCGTATTTAGTACAAATTGAACAACTCAAGTCTGAAATCAAGGAGGAATATAAAAGGAGAAGAAGACTGGAGCGAGAGAAGGAGGCTGGGAACAAGGTATGACGTCACTTGGTTATGTAATTCATTAGACAAATATCATGATTCATTCAAAATGCTGTCTTATACTCTATAACCATAATGACTTCTGTTTTTTTAGTAGATATTATGATTCAAATTTATTGGTTTGAATTTAAGTACAATTTGTATGATTTGAATTGCAATAGTTACACCCTCCCCTCCAAAGAATGCAGAATGCATTATGGTTATTGTGAAAGATTGGGAATAGCGAATCAAATGCAACATAGTTCTTCCCGGGTAGTGTTGGTATATGCTTATGACGTCATTGTAACCCTTTTCCATTCTAGCTTTCATATTACGCAGCTTTATTACTAGTTTGCGATATAATGCAAAAACGTACCTAACTGAGTCAGTTTTGGTAACCATATAAACTCAATGAAAGTAAAGAAGGTTTATATTCATTCTAGCTGATAAAGTGTATAGGACGTACAGTGACGGATTTTGTTATGGTTTTACCAACCAACCATTGTTATTAGAACAAAGAAAATTAAAAAAGTTATGTTAAAATGGTTGGCAAATTAGCATCACAATACCAACACTTGTAAACACTACGCCCACCTATATAGTGTGTTCTCATATCTATTTGTTGATAGGATGGTAGCATGTCTGGTAACTTATCCAGTTCAGGTTCTGGATCTGGTAATCTATCTGATGTTCGTATCAGTGACGACGACCTACCAACGGACTTACAAGAGGCGGCGATACGTGAAAAGAAACTACGAATCAGAATCAAAGAACTTATGGAAGCGTTAGAAAGTCTATCGAAGAACTCCGAGACGAGACATACACAGACGGCTGAGTATGTGAGCGATCTAAAGCGAGCCAACGGTGCACTAGTTGCAGCTTACGAGAAGGCAAAGAAGAAACATGCCGCTAGACTACGAAAGTTGGAACAACAAATGATAAGTGTAGTGGAACGACACGATGTACAGGTACGAATAGGGGTAGGCTGGGGCATGCCAACTCTTATGAGTAATGTCCGTGAGTGCGACGCAAAGATAGAGGGTGGAGCACGACTCTAAGGGGCTGTTTATATGAAGGCGAGTTGTCCCTGCTAGCCGGAATAACTCTATTGTTTTGAGTCCCCCGGGGAATACA
>JAUPMH010088860.1:0-21478 GCA_032270665.1 Metridium farcimen
AAAAATGATGCAATTCATGCTCATATCATAGCTGCTGAGAGCCAATCAGAGTACAGGATTGCTTAGTGATATCAAAAGGCGATATTAATCTCACCTAAAAGTTTTAAAGTCTTAACTGTCTTGGATGGTTGCTGGAAGTTCATTGAACAGCTTAGAACAGTTAGAGCAGGTTTCGTATGACTATGATATATGAAATTCTCACGACACGAACGCGGTCAAGGCACGGCAAGGCAAGTCAAAAAATTCTAGAAACATCACGATCGCGGCAAGGCACGCACACGACACTGAATTTTTCACACGAAATCTGCTCTATCTCGGAAAGTTCCGGTTTCAAGTGGGACTACTATATAAACAGTATATGGAAGTGCTTGACCGTAACTGGCGGCTGACTTTGCGTTTTTCAATCTTTAGGTAATCTGGAAAAGATGCATCCCACAGTGACTTATGAGCTAAGCTATTTTAAAAGTTAACTAAGTTCATATAACAATGCGCCATAAATCAAAACCACGCTACATTCGGTTTATACATTCGGTTTCGAAACACATTTCAATCTCAAAATTATCTTTCCGTTTGGATTCTTGTGCAAAATAATCTATATTTGAAAAGTGATGTTTATCATATAATGAAAAATTGTTCATAGCTAGCAATAAAGTTATATAGATGTTTCATAAGCATATTTTGAAAGCTCTTCTTTAATATTGCTTATGTTTGCGTTTTTCGTGTTTTGACGTATGTGTTTATTTTTAACTCCCACCTCGCCCCAGTCCGCCTCGGCTGCAAAGCGAAGTTCAACGAAAACTGTGTCAACGAAAGAGATGGCTCAACAACCAGGATACGGCTATCCTCCTCCTGTGGAAAGCACAGGAGGATATCCACCACAGGGCTACCCTCCTCCACAACAAGGCTATCCACCGCCGCAAGGCCAGGGCTATCCACCGCCACAGGGCTATCCACCAGCTCAGCAACAACCTGGAGGTTACGGCCCAGCTCAACCAGGCTATGGCCCTCCAGTAGCTCAACAACCAGGTTATGGCGCCGGTCAGTAGTCTAAAAACTTTACATTCCATCACAACATGTAGAAATATCGTTAGTATTTAGTTTTGTTTTTGTTTTGCTAGTTGGTGGCGGATCTTAGCGGATCTTATACAACTAATAACAACACGTGTTGTTAACCGTTTGTTTACGCGCGCCAACGCGTAGAATCAGAATTCTAAACATGAACTAGAATTTAAGCCATTGGGTTTAGATTATATTTTTTTGCTTTGGATTTCAACATCTATTTTTGCTGAATCAAATGTACATTTATGGGTAAGATTGCTTCGAGTTATCAAACTTTAATACATGATTCACTTGTCATATGAGGTGTGCTGATGGGGCTTCTTGTCATTATTATATTCACAAGTGCACATTTGCTCGCGTGTCAGCAAGAAACAGAACAGTTAATCTTTTATTCAATTGTATTCGATGCTAGAAAACATATAGCTAAGTTCCTCTAGAAATGTTTATGTGATCTTCAACCGATTTTCCCATTTTCTATGCGGATAGTTTTAACCATAATTGCTGATTTAGGCTTTATTTATTTTAGGTGTTTTTATATCTTGAGTATTTTTCTTTTCTTTTAGCTCCTGCTCAAGGACAAGCTACGTGGATGCCTGCCCCACAACCACCGCCAGATTGCCCTCCAGGTCTTGAGTATTTGACTCAAATTAATCAGATTTTAATCAAACAGCAAGTTGAGCTGCTTGAAGGTAATTTTAAACTTCGTCTGCATCATTCAACCAGATGAAAACAATTTGATTTTAAAAGAAAAAAAAAATGGCTTAAAAACTATCGTTTAATCGATGATTTTATATGTATTATTATCTTTTCAGCTTTTACTGGCTTCGAGACGAATAATAAGTACAAGATTACAAACAATTTAGGACAGCAAGTGTATTTTGCGGCCGAAGGTAAGGACGGTCATCGATCGATCGTCACCTCTAGTATGCATTGCGTGTCGTGCACGACGAAACGCATAACAATTTTTCGCTCTAACATATTTCCGCGTTTCAGAAAAAAGCCTTTTGATAAATGCACATGATGTACACAATTTATTTAAAAACTATAAAATAATCGCATTAACTTCGTACCTAGGAAGTGTTGTAAAATATTAATTGCATGCACTATTTTAAAATAGCCTTATTCCTAAGTTTAGATTTGACAAAATTTTGATTGATTCCTAAGTAAATAACTGTTCGGTTTTTTTTTAATTTGGTGAATTGCCCAAAATCAGCTATTGAATCAAGACTTTTAAATAAAAAAACTATTTTTGCAGTAAAATTATGTAATTTATTGTTGTCATGGTTTCCAAAGTATTTGAAATCTTAAAGATTTTATATCGGATATTTTTTAATCCTATGACTTTTTATGTATTTAACACACTGGAGACATAGTGTTATTATCAAAATATTTTCTTTGTTGTCATGGCAGTATTAACAACACATTCATAACCAAATGAAGAACATAAATGTCATAAATTAGCATGTAATTAGTTGTAATTGCTGCTGTCATATATTTTGTATGGCAAATACCACTGCCTGAGAAGAATTAATGAAAAATACTGCATGGTTTAAGGAAAAAAAATGGAAAATCAGTTGGCCAATCAGAAAGGAGTATTTTATGTAGATGTTTTCAATGATGTTAAGATGATATAATTTAATAAAACACATTACAGTGTGGACAACCAAACCATGAAGGCTTCAAAGCCTTTTTTACGTAGATTATCAATTCAGCCAATCCGAGATGTCATTCTAAACAACATAAATGAACATCCTACAAAGGGCTAAAGCTCGCAACGTCAGTAAAGTTAAGTCAACATTTTTTACAGTGTTACAAATTTCATTATATTACCTATCGTTTATATCAAACACCAACGCAGCCTATACTAGTTTACTTCAGTTGCTAGTTTCCATTTTTTTTTTTTTTTTAAACAACCAATCATGTGTTGGATAGTTTGCCTTTTCATTCTATGAAAAGAAGGTCTCATAAAGGCATCATATAGTTATTAACTATATTGGCAAATGTGTAAATATAAAGGTTTAGGCTCAATCATGATTAGTTAGAATAAAAAGAAAACATTTTACATGTTTGATACTCTGCAGGATGTTGATCATAGAACACTAATTAACAAAAGCAGGGCACAAAGGAAAGAAAGTGTTGAGTTAATTATTCACTATAATATTATAATAAGACAGCTGTTATAACTTAAACATGGTTTTTTTTTAATTTCCATTTCCACTTAAAACAGCCTACTTATTAATTTGCTTTAACTGTCATAAAGTAATTATGTTAAAAATTTAATCTATATTGTTATATTCCAATAGATTTTTATAGTTTTGTACATAATATATCAAAACCTTCATAATCAATTGCCATTATGTTTTTTTTTGTACTACATCTATGTAATCTTCATTTATCTATATATCTATTTTTATATCTAACCATCCATCTATCTATCAACCTAACTATTATCTGTCTATTTATCTATTATTCAGTGATTTTTTTATTCTTAAAAAGTTTATGTTATCAACTCAGTAAATTGAAAATTTGACAGATGTCCTCATTGCAGACTGCTATTCTATAAAAAAAAATCTGGCCGATAATCACACATCGCTTTCATATGTAATTGGAACTGTTGCTGTAATTTATATGATTTTTTTTAATCTTTGGATTAGATTAAGTATAAATATGTTATTTTATTTTATCTATTTCGTTCTGTAAAAAAATATTTATTTTTTATTCAATCATGTTCAATTTGCTGGTGCTAAAGTTTGGAATTCAGAAGATAACTTTAAAGATTTAATTGGGAAAAATTAATGACTTGGTTCTATAAAAGATTTATAAACCTTGTAAATTTCTCATGAATTATCAATGTCTTTTATAATAATGTTGGTAATTATTACCACCTAATTGCATGGCATTTAACAGTTGGCATAAATTCCATGAACATGTTGTTGCAAAGACCTTTTTCATAATGGCTGCCAACTAATTATCATAATATATAAAATTATTGATGAAAGGAAAAGAAAGCTATCATATGATAGACATTCACTATAACAACAATGTGAAAGTTTGAGAAAAAAGATTAGATTTTGCAAGAAGCTATAAGAATTTAAAAATCTGAAAAAACACCAAAATAAAGTCACAATTAAAGCCTTCAAGAGAAAATTACATATTACAAGTCCTTAATACATTTTTATTTAATCTTAACTTTATTAGCATTTTGCACAGAGCTGCAAAACTTTCCATGAATGCCTATTGATAATTATCGTAGTTAAAAAGTTTTTAGAATATCTGTTTACTTGTTTGCTTACAATTCACTATAGATACTGTAGCTGAAGTCAGGTTTCATATTATAATATTATGATTTGTCTATAAAAGTAATTCACAACATTTTTTTTATTCATGTTTTCAGATACTGATTGTTGTACCCGTCAGTGTTGTGGTCCAGGTCGGCCATTTGATATGAAAATCATGGATAACTTTCAACGAGAAGTAATCCATCTAACAAGACCATTGCGATGTTCATCCTGCTTGTTTCCTTGTTGTCTGCAAGAAGTAGAGGTACAGTCACCTCCTGGGACAGTCATTGGCTACTGTGCACAGGAGTAAGTAAACACCTTATAATAAATAATCATGGTAATTTAATGATCAATTGTATTGAAGGTATATAAAATGGTGCATGTGTCTATCACTATGATATAAACATGCTGGGAGCTGTAGAGCAAGAGACACGAGGTGTACCACAAGGAATACCTGAGTGTTTCTATGACCCGGCATTTTCAATAACTATTATGTGAATTACCGGTAACAAAATTCACAAATTTTGAGTGTGTTTAAAATAAAGAAATTGCTAGTTTATTTGGGATCAAGTAATAATATAACACTAAATGGGAAAGTTAAAGTTGTGGTTGTTGTTTTTTCAATAGCTGGTCCATTTGCATCCCAAAGTTCTCCATCCAGAATGCAAATCGAGAGACTGTCCTGAAGATAGAAGGGCCATTCTGTCAGTGCAACATCTGTGGAGATGTCGAGTTCAATGTAAGTGACCTTGTCAATCAAAATATAATGATAATGACATTTTTTCTTGTTAACAGTGATGAAGATTGTGATGATGTATAGTGGTAATAACAGTGATGATAATGGTGGTGATGACAATGATGAAGATTGTGATGATGTGCAATCATTTATGATCATTAATTGTGCCTCAATAGGCTTTTGCAGGACCTGGTCATATGACCTTGTCAATCAAAAAATAATAATAATGACACTAAAACAGTGATGATAATGGTGGCGATGACAGTAATGAAGATTGTGATGATGTGCAGTCACTTATGATCATTAATTGTGCCTCAATAGGCTTTTGCAGGACCTGAAGTAGTACAAAATGATTTCCAGAATTCAAAAAAGAATGTCAGAACAAACATTCTCTGAACGTTTTAGCTCAATATCTTTATAATGAAGGCTATGAGAATTTTTCAAATCACCAAGAATTACAGGAGTTTATATAGCTGAATGACAAGGCTTGCCAGTTAGTCATACAAACCCCTTGTTTTGTTTTTTTGAACATTCAAACAAGGTCATGTAACCAGGTCCTGCAAAAAGCATATTATGGTTTTAATGAAAGTAATGGTGACGATAGTTGACAATGAATTAAATTGATGATCACTGGATAGAATGCAAACTTGAGAAGCTCAGATTACTAAAAAGAAATTAAGGTACTATTTTGCTTTCAACTTGATATGTTTGACTACTAGGTATTATCAGCTGATGGTGAGAATGAGGTTGGTAAAATCTCCAAACAGTGGAGTGGTCTTGCCAAAGAGATGTTCACAGATGCCGATAACTTTGGAATTACTTGTAAGTAATGTCATGCTCAAATATTCATTTGAATGCTCATTCAGACATAATAGAAAATCTCATACACTGATTGGTTCGAGAACTTTTAAATAACAATAATTGTTAAATGATAAGCAATAGACCTCTTTACTGCCATATGCAAATTGCCCATTTCAGACCATGTGTCATTCCCTTGAGAATTGTTCTTTTATGATGAACATGTTATATCATTTACATGTGAAAGAAACAATTCCCAAGGGTAGCATCACATGATCAAACAAGGAAGGTAAAGAGGTCTATTGTTGAATGAGGCTGAGCATAATTTAAGCTCACAAACCAAAACAAAGATATTCTAGCGTGGCGTCACTGCATTCAGTAATCTTTTCAATTATCGAATGCTGTGAGTCATCAAGTTCAAAAATGCTTAGTGTAGAATGATACAAAGAATTCACAAGTTGATTTGAACCAATCAGAAAAGAAGAAATATTTTTGATGAAATTATAATTTATATAGCAATTATCTATCAATTATCTATCAATTAGAATTACTAATAATAATTTAATTACAATTAATTATTGATCTACAGTCCCAATGGATCTTGATGTCAAAATGAAAGCTGTTGTACTTGGAAGTTGCTTCCTGATTGTAAGTTTGTTTTGATATGCCACAAATTATATAGAAACTGTAAATCCCAAAATACATTGTGCACAATAGGCAATGTGCAAGACAACATTTTCAACAACAAAGTATGACAGGAAACAGAGTACATCCACTTTTTTAAAAATAATCATAAAAACAGTTTTTCTGTGTAGTTCTTTATAAAAAGCTGCTAGCATTTTAGCAACCGATAAATATAATGACAAAAAATTAATTTGTGACCTATTTTATCAGGTATTTTTATGAAAAAATACGTCCCGGAGTCATTACCAAATCTCCCTAGCCAGTTGCTAAGGTTTAAGTATTTTACACACTCACACTCACTACCCCTGCATAATTTAGTATTTTAGCACACAACTCTGCTCATATGTTGATTTTTGCGAAGGGAGGAAAAACGGAATAACCCAGAGAAAAACCCTTGTGTTTATTCTTTGTTATTTTCTTTTTCAGGACTTCATGTTCTTTGAGGAAGCCCAAAATCATGATGACTAGAGATAAGATGATTTGAAAAACCATTTATTACCACACTGAGCACTGCACTAGATAGATTAAAAGATAGATTAATAGATAATTATGCCTTTTATCCTCAGTAGAAAATATATAATAATAGTTATACTGTGCTTATAAATAAAAGAAAAATCTGCAATCATGTTCAAAATTTTTGGGACATTGCAACATTTTTATGAACGTTTTTGTTTTGAGTTTAAAAAAAATATTGAAAAACAGAATATATCAATTTGATTTGCAAGCCCCCTCCCCCAAAGCGATGTTCATTGGCCTTTCAAACGATCACTGGTTTACATTTCCAAAACTCAACATTGATTTGGAGGAGAGGGGGAAACAGTCAATGTTTATAGACATTTTTTTCATGTAAAAAAAAAAGCAGATAATGTCTCTAGGTATTTTGCACATGATTGAAGCAGTAGCTAATTCAATAAAGTTGGAATAAAGTATTTATGATTTGCCAATAATAAGACTGCAAAACATGTCCTCTTCCTTTTAAAAGATGCCCTCTTTCTCATCTTGATTATCATTCATTCAGGAATTTATTTAAAATGCATTCATAGTATTTAGAGAAATCCAATATAACTTTTGCATGTCTTAATCCAGACAAATAAAACTCACTTAAGAATAAGATTGGACAAGAACCCATATGGGTTTGTACCATAATATGACTATGAAATGCTATGGCTGCTGTTAATTACCCGGCACCTTTTATGCTTTTGATTGACGGCGGCCAAAAACATGTTTCACAACTAGCCATTGGAATGTTTGAGTTAGGAGAAAGTCAGTAACTGCAGTAATATATAAAATGCAGAACTGATATAAATACAGTATTGTATTGTATTGTAAAATGCCTAAGTTAGATCTTTTGTGTTTTTATTTAATGTAAATCTGGCTGAGAATATTGAATGAGGAGGATTCTGTTTTAAAGAATTACAACTTATGATTTTTAAAAGTTAAGATTTATTTGATGGGGAAGATTAATTTCCCATATTGCCATTCAAAGCATGTGATTGGACAACAATTCATGAGAAAATGATTGGTTTTTTTTTCTAACAAAAATGTAAAATGATTGATTATTTATACTGTAGTGCACAAGTGTTTGTAAATAAAACAATAAATCACTTTTAGCCTTGAAACTGATAACAACATCTTATTGACTGTACTTGTTGACCAAATGGCATGATTAAAGGGGGATTTGTTGGAGTGAGGGATGCAATATCACATGCCAATATGAAAACACTATCAATCCATGAAACAAAATCATAATTGCTACTGTGAAAATGTTATAATTTAGTGACTCCGTTACTATCAAAGACAAGTAACGTCATTTTAATGTGGTATAATGTTTCTTTGTTGTGTGCTTTTGGTTCAAAGTGCATGAATCTGAATGGAAACTATTAATAATAATAATAATAAACTCTTTATTTAAAGAGGGTGACATGGACTAGTTAATAAACTAATGATGATCACTAGTAGTATGTGAGACAGCTCTGTTTTTACTGTTCTGTTGTTTTTGTTGGGGGGTGGTATGGGGAAATTGATAGCCCTCTCCCCAACCCTCCTCCCACTGACTTAGCCCGTAGGCCGTTTTGCAGGCTGCATGCCCTGGCAGAATAGGCTATGTTAAATCTAAAATATCTAAGTAACTCGTACAATTTGTAAATAAATTGATAGTTTCTGAAATTGATGCTTTGTTGGAGCAGAGTAATATCGCAAAACCTTTTTTCTGGGAGTGTAAGTTACTTGTTTATTTACCCCAAAGACTTCACTCAGTTTATGAAAAGCTCAAGGCCAAAGAAAGAAATTCTTATTTATACTCAGTATCTCTCTTAGTATAACTCTTTTACTCCGACGAAGGGCTAAAGCTCGAAACGTCAGTAAAGTTAAGTCAACATTTTTTACGGTGTTACAAATTTCATTATATTACTCTATCATTTAAAAAAAAATAGATAAGCCAAATATAATTTTGTTTTTATCAACTCTACAGCACCCTCGACTGTCCTGATTAAATCTACAAATTTGGCGTCAAACGGAAACTACAGTTTTTGTTTCCTTGTTAATATTGACACAACAGCCGAAGAGTTTGTGACATGTACATATACAACTTGATGACGTCAATCTCTATAGCAACAATAACATCATTGCGTCGAGGAAATGACATTTCTGGTTAACCACAAAAAGCCTTATAAACAACAAACTTAATAAACATGATTACATATTAATTGGGTGGGAAATACGACATAAAAAGTTTTCAATGTTTAGGTTTTAGTATACATTTTGCTCAATTTCTTCTCTAGCGAAACTAACTCTATTAAACTAGGTTAGCCTCTAGTCAGTTAGATAGTGGGTACCATGCATATAGTGTTAAACTAATAAACAAGTTGTATTTTGTCAGGTTTAAAACCACGAGGCGTAGCAGAGTAATTTTGTTTTTTCCTTTTTCGTCATGTTCTTTCCGATGACGCATATCGCTCGATTATTTTTCTAAAAAAAATATATACGATAAACTATACTCTGTACTGAAAAACCTCAAAGTAAGTCTACTAAAAACTTTATAAATTTCAGTGCAACCAAACTTTATTAAAATTTGGAAAAGGTCGATCGATAATGTGTTTGGACAATGTATCAAGATCTCGGGTCAACAATCTGTCATTGGCTATAGTATTAAACTTGAAATACAAAGTAAAAATTCAAGCAATTTGCTATGACCGCACGATGCATACCTGGGTAATTAGATTACTAAATAGTGAGGCTTACGACTTCGAGCTTGTTGACATGCAGTCATGAAATTTTTTCGATGTTCTATTTTTTAAATAGGAACTTGATTGAAACGCGGAGATATTTAAAACTGATCAATTAAACCGTAGGCAAGAACTACATGTACAAAGAGATATACTTTTTAATAAAACCCTTTTTTTCTTTGACGCATTTTGTTCTTTTCTTTATTTAAAGTTTTTTTCATTGTTTTTGTTGTGTTGTTTTTGCTAAACGGAGTCAAAGTCACTGACCGATGACGATGACTTCAATTTGACACGTTTTTTTTAAGAGTAAAAAACGTCTTACAGTGCGAATAAAAAAACCGTTGTCACCCAGAAATATTTTAGAAATCGTTTATTGTTTGTTGAACAACTCAGAAACAACTATATCACCGCAAGAAGTTTGACTGATGTGTAGTATGATAAACCTTTTTGAAGTTAGAGTTCTTTGTGAGTTGTTCAACGAGCAATAAACGATTTCTAAAATATTTCTGGGTGCCCACGGTTTTTCGATTTGCACTGTAAGAGACCCGGGGGCGTCGTACATTATATATATTGGCAGCTTTCCTGCGTTAGAAGCCGGTTAATATGACTTGCTTGTTCCTTGTTATATATGAACATGTCAACATGACCGTGAAGATATTTAGATGGGAGAGAATATGGTACATGTAGCAACACCTGTGAACCTCGTGGCTACAATATGCACCGTATAATAGCTGAAATCGCGCAATAAAAGACGGTCTCCCCATGTCAAGAGTGACACTGCATATACACCTATTTCAAAAATCGTTGTCGCAGCCGGAGCTATACAGTCCACACTCTAAAGCTTGCAAAGGATGTCGGTTACATGGACTTATTATATGTGATTTATTGCACGTTTTTTTAAGAAATATTTATATTTATATCTACCACAACAACAACTTGGTATGGTCATATAACACAAACACGTACAACCAAAATATGCTATGAATAAATCGATAACAAGAGTAGAAATACCGACATCCTTTGCAGGCTTCAGAGTGTGGACTGTGGCTTTGTTTGCGACAACGATTATTGAAATAGGTGTATATACCTACTATCAAGCGTTAAGAATTGGTGAAATGCGCTTTAATAGACTGAATCGTGGTGCTTTTTAAGTGTTGATCATCGTCTTCATCATCATAAACACAAAACTGGCATGGTACACTCAGTTCCTGTACGACAGGATATGACAAACTATATCAGTTCCCCTCCACCTTCAAAACCGCATCTATCGTAGTTGCCGTCAGACATGCATGACGCAAAAGCAGGATCGCAACAACATACGACAAAATACAGCTGCGCATGCGTTTTATAGCTACTTTTAGACATGACAAAGTAAGTAAAGTACCTATAGCACTCCTCGAAAACCGCATCTTGATTTGGGTCCGCTCTAACTGCATGCCTACGTCAGATATGACGCGAATATTAGTCAGGATCACACAAACATACAACATAAACATACAACAAAAACTGTGCAAAAAAGTTTAAACATGACCTATCACTCCCCAAAAACCGCATCTTGAGTTGGATCCGTTGTAAGTGCGCCGTCACCGGCTGACAACGCTTGATTTGGCTCCGTCCTAATTGCCTACGTCAGATATAACGGGAACATTAGTCAGGATCGCATAATCATACAACAAAACTTGTGTATTAAAAACATGACACTAGAGTACCTAGCACTCCGCGCCCCCCAAACCGCATCTTAATTTGGCTCCTTCGTAACTGCCATACGTCAGATATGACGTGAATATTAGTCAGGATCACATAAACATTCAAAACAAACCTGTGCATTAAAAACATGTCAGAGTACCTAGCACTCCCCCCAAAAAAACACATCTTAATTTGGCTCCTTCGTAACTGCCATACGTCAGAAATGCCGTGAATATTAGTCGGGATCACATAAACTATAGTTAATATTAACTAAATAAATAGTTCAAACATGCATGACAAATTACCTATCACTCCATCAAAACTGCATCTTAATTTGGCTCCGTCGTATACGTACGTAAGTGCGCCGTCAGGGCGTGAATAAAACGGGATCATATATATAATGGAACAAAGAAAAAAATGTCGAGAAGCCTTGATGGATGGCATGTCAAACTGTTCAACCGCATCTCAATTTGGCTCCGTCGCAACTGCCGTCAGAAAAGCGCATGACATGTATTACGACATCACCAGAACACGCAATGAACCTACGGAGTAAGCCCGGATAGACATGACACATTTTCAAGCATTACTTGAAAACCGCAATCGTTAAATACAACGGCTCTCCGTCGTAATTGCCGTCAGAAAATTGACATGCAACCCGACTGCAACCTGACTGGACATCGATTCATATATGGTGTTCATGATGCTGCTGTTTTTTTTTTTTACTTCAATCAGCTTCCATATATAGAAATTAACACCGACGCAGTTAGTTTTTTTTGGGCCGGTTATGGTGAACTGATTTTACTCCAATTGCTTCCTTAGAAATACTTATGCAGTACACCCTCGTTAAACAGCTGCTAGTTTATACTATGGTAAATTTTACTCCTATTGCTTCCTTAGCTTAACAGTGACGCAGTGCACATTATTTTAACAGCTAGAACTTAGTAACTTTACGGGTTAAAATTTATTCAGCTGACTAGTTTAACAGCTAGTTATGGTAAAATGTATTCAGCCGACTGCTTCCTTTAAAACTCCGTTTTGCCAACTCTGATCTGAACTGAATGATATGCATATGATGACTCGATACGGCTTTTTACAACTGACTCGGCCAAGTATAGTACTAGTATAAAAGGGAAACATTTTTTGTCACACTGAAACACTTTACAATTAATTAGAAATGAAACTTCTTTCTCATTTTACATCAAAACCAAAAACGAGAGACTACCTTAATTAGAACTGTATGTCTCACGAAGCTGGGATACACTAATAACAGGCTCGTAACATGATATATGGGATCAGGGATCAGCATTATTTTGGGATCAGGGATCAGAATTTTTTCTTTGGGATCGGGATCACAGCCACTGGCCGATTGGGATCATGAGAAAATATCCGAATCAGGGATCAAAACGGGGATCAAGGATCAAAAGTTTGAAAAAAATATACGGATACGGGATCAATAGGTTCAAAATATACCATGTTACGAGCCTGCTAATAAACTGACAAAAATACAACTGAATAGACTGGTGGTATTTGTGACTGCAGACGTTTGAATTTGAACCCAGATGTGCTGCATGCCGGATCATGATGTGGTGTTGGGTGATGTGAAGCCGACTTGGTGATATGTGGTATTGATGCTGCAGTTGCCTCCACAACATGGGAGAATTTTATTATTTTATTAACTTCGCCTTAATAAATACAATAACAGAAAACAAATTACATTACAAAGAAAATAAATAATAACATGACAGGGTACCCACAACAGCGTTAGCCAATTACTGTGGGCCCAGAGTATAAAAGTATAAGAAATTGTTTACAAACAGGTAAAATTATTGCGGCAACATGACACAGGTAAGGCTAGATTAAGGACTGAATTACATTTGAATTGATGGATGACCGCCTTGAAGCGAAAAAACGTCCGTACCCTATTCATAACATACCCGTATAGCAAAGGAAAAAGAAAATACCGTATATAGTATTCTGACATAAATACTGTAATTGTAATGCAATAGGCGACCTGATTGCCGCTCAGTTCTTTTATAGGTTCTTACTGAGATATCATAAATAGCGATTATTATACCACGTGAAAAACAAATACCCTAACATACTGACATCCCACTCAAATAGGTAGTCATTCAACTAGTTTCGAAACAGCTGTTTTTTCACTTTCAATAACAATGATACTGTAATCACTTCAACATACTACTTAAGGCAATTTCTATATTAAGAAAAAGTGGATGAGGTATGATCGTCCGGGGTAGTGCAGTCTTAAGAAAAAGTGATTGTACTGAGTACAATGGATGTGACGTGGAGGATTGAGATGCAACAAACTTAAAGTCCATTATCTTGCTGCTCCGTCAGGAACAAAACTCCCCGAATGGACTGAACAATAACTCTATATAGGGAACAACTGAAATACTTTAATATACATTAGTATACTACGTATACAAAGCTAAACTTTTAATGAGATTTTAAGCTCATTCAAATCTTAGCTTTTTCTACGTAGCTGATACATGCAAATTCATGTCAATATATGATTCCTATAAATTCTACGACCTGCTTTCGGCCTCTCTTTTTCCGGTTTACTTTAAATAGACCATGCAGTTTCATTATATTGCTAGGGAACCTCCTTGTTAATGGTAATTAGGCAGGTAAGACATGTGTCATGTTCTTGGCATCTGAGCTTATTTTAGTATACAACAATGCCAAGTAAATGAAACCTTACAGGTACGTATTCATATTACGTAATTGATTTTTGAAGAACCCTTACCTGACTATGGGTACAGCAAAATATTTTCAACCCTAAAAGGAGCACCGTTCACTCCAGCCATGCACTTGGACCAAAGGGGGCTCCCCCTCGGGTATTTTTTGTTGTCTCCTGTTTTGCCTTACTACGAGTTGTGCTCAGAATATAATTATCACATGCGATGTATGCGCAAAAAGTATTTTTAAACCGGTTAACAATGAAATGGATTAAATTGATCTTCACTCCAAAGGCTCTTAGAGTTAGAGATGACAATGGGCCTAATGCATGGTTAATTTTACTCATACTATCAATCTCTTTACTTCCTATCTACTCTGTAAATTGACACGAGTAGATTAGGATATGATCGCATGGACTAGTTCTCATCGTGTCGGACTCGATGACGTAATAGATGACGAGTCTCTAAACAGGACAATAGTAAGGTCAAGTGTTGAAGGAAAGGATGATAAATGACGATAAATATATTTTGCTTCTTTTTCCTCATCTTCCTTATAGAAGCGTTGTGATTTGTAAAGCCTCTTTCTTGTTCCCAATCAGGTGCTAGGATAGAAAGAACATGTTATTATTAAGATTTTAATAATAACACAACTAAGAAACAGGAAATATCGAATTTGAGTCGACCTCTATAGAATTTTTAGTACCGGGGAGGGGAGGGAGGGGGATGTTTTGTACATTACAAACGCAAACATTGAACCGGCTTTTTTTGGCCGACACTGAATACCTCATCAATATCTATACAATATCATAGGTCAGGCCGTCTAGATTACTACAGTACAGTAATTATCACGTACGGTTACATCATGTAGAGAAAAGTTCTGTCCTACAACAATTAAAAAATAATCCCCGAGCGTTTTACAAATCATTCCAAAAATAAAATGAAATTGCTGAAATGACTGAGAGAAGTATCAGGTTTGAGCTGATTTGCAGACAGAGCTGCTTAAGGATATGATTGACGTGATTGACAGATGTCAATCATCGGTTGGACGTTTCTCAGAATAAAGGAAGCACTAACCGCGGAGGTGAACAAAAGCGAAGCAAGCTCGACCGGAGATGTAGTATAGCAGTTTAAGATCATGCAGACGACACAGTCATCCAGTAACTCGAAGCCCTTACAATCAGCCGTATTCATGGAGACCAAACAGACTTCGAAATCTTTTCGTCTTGTGGTGTTGTTTTGTTTGTTAATTTTGGTCGTCTATTCAGTCGGTTTAACTATATTTGTAGCTGTTTTGGCTCGTAATCACTCGGCGTTACAGACATACGCCACGAGACTTGAGAAACGAGTCGATTCGATTGAAGAAACTGTTTCCCGTTCGTCGAAAACAGAATCACAATCACAGCCTACCCAAAGTCCTGACGATGTAGAGCGCCTTATTGACGAGGTAAGAAAATCAAAACTTGTAAAACAACCCCAGCTTATTCTTTATCTTTATTGTCTTCAAAATCAAAACATTGAAACCCATGAATGATAAAGTCCGAACATTGACAGTAAAAACAAGTCCTCACAAGTCACCCTTCTAGTCCCGACAATCAATTTTTTTAGTAACAATGAATTAACCTCAAGTCACGAAATGTAAACTCACAAAAAAAGTTCCTTAAAGTTAAATCTTTTTTTTACGTTTTGAATTGGACTTTGACGTTTGAATTGTTTTGATTCGCATGCTCTTTTGTTTTACTCATTAGTATGCAAATTGTATATTATGTTATTCGAATAGCCCATTTTGGCTCCAGACGTCAACGATTATTGAAAGAGTCAAGTGACTTTCGCTTATTGAGTATTCATTGCTAATCCCAGCCCTCTAAAATCAAAGTTTCTTTGATTTGTTTATATGTGATTGGATTACACTTTCCGCGACATCCCGACCAGCGGCGATCAAAGACTGAAAACCACCTTTCGGGACAATTCAATTACAGTTATAGCAAATTCAATTACTGGCTACGATTGAAAAGTCCTTAAGAATAAATTCCGATGCTTTCTTTGGATTTATAGCGAATTCTTGAAGTTTAAAACTAAAATTATACTCTATTACTATTAAATGCCTATGGTTCTACTGCTGCGCAACAGAGGTTTTTACTGCTAAAGGCTTTAGCTTTATTTCCGAACGTTAATTGAGTTTTAAACTATATTAGGCAAACAAACTGAAGTCGTCATGTTTTAGTATGACAATAGATGATGTAAATGTTTTTACTTCCTCGGTATCACAATAGTGAAGATCCGTGTTTCGCATCAATACCTCCACCGCTATGTCATTCATGACTTCCTAAGGTCTTAGCCGGATAACTACGGATGTGATTTGTTTGGACACAGTTTGTTTGGGTTATAGAGAAGATAAAGCCAAGACTTGCGGTTTGCGAGTAGAAAGGAACCCTTCCATCCACGTGACAACCTCACGTGTTGTCACGTGACATCTCTGACATTGATTTCATTCCTACACTTTGGGAAATTTATATTTCATGAATGTAGAATCCTGGATATTTTCCCTAGTTTTTATTGGGTTTCAAAGATTCCTTAGATTATATAATGTCGTAGTCTCCTTCGCAGTAATAATGTCGGTGTTCTGCTGTGGTTCCAAACTCTGCGGGAGCAATAAAACCGCCGTTTGCTACCACCAAATAGCAAAAAGCCCTGTTTACGCTCTGTAAGTTCTTTGTTTGTCGCAGTTGTTCTTAAAGTTTATGAAACAGTTCGTTAAGGATTTTGCTTTTGATGGTCTATTTTAGGCTTTTTAATTTCTAAATTTGTCGAAATAAAACTAATTTTAGTAACGATAAGAAACATACGTGTGTTGGCGATAAGAGTTAAGCCATGGCACACGCAGGGCTTGCGAATCAGAAACGGTTCGTTAATTTTTTGTTTCTCATTAGTCACTACTTTACTTCTTATTAGAGTGATTTTCATTTGACCGTGAAAGAAAAATTACTATTTAGGTCGTACTTGTTGGTAAAGAACAAAAGAAAACAATAGATTCAGAGTGTAGTAACAACTATTAGTTTGCCAATTCTTTCACGGACATATGAAAATCACTTTACATTGTAATATATGTTTCAGAGTAATAATCAAGAGTAATAGTAACAAACGCTTGCGTGTTGAAGTTTTCAGTGTTTTAAACTGAAACGTTTGGTCGACACATTCGTCCCGTTTTCGCATTAGACTTGTCCGCGTCATAAGAAGTTTTGTCCGTCTTGTTCTGATTGTGAAAACAGCCATCGACAACAAAAGATTCCCATTCTTGTGCAGGCAAAACGTTATTTTCTTCTAAGTTGGCAATGATCATGAGTTGTGGCACACGTTAGGAATTTAAGACTTAAATTTTAACACAAAGAAGTAGTAAAAGTTATTGAAACTTTCGAGTTAATTATAGCAGCATAAACACATTGCATGATTTGACTGTCACCTAAACGCATCTTCGGCTTTTGAAGTTCAAACGTATTTTGAAACAAAAGTTTAGAATCAAGGAATCGTTGAAAACGAAGAAAAATGAAATGATCATTGCCACACCTCAGTCAATATGAAAAGGACATAAAAGTCATTGTTTGTTTAGATAAAGGTCCTGGAAGATTTGCGGGGCTCTTGAGATGCCCTTGGAATGTGTATAGCCGCACGGATACACAAAGTCTAGAAACTTGACGTATCAATAACGGCCCGCTATACTTCTTCAATCAGAGACGTTTACTATTTATAGATTGTCCAAATCCAAAGTAATTCTCAGGCGAGGTTTTTCTATTGTTTAAAACAACAGAGAACAATTGTTAGTCCTTATCCGGGCTCTTTAGCTTACGACGTTTTTTAATTCAATGCGTTTCATCATCAGCTTACTGCCGGTTTACGGCGATTTTCAATAGTCAAAACTGATCACTCGAAGATGATTGTGTTCCGCTTTACTTTTTCAAATCCTCGGTTCGCGCTTAAAAGTGGAACTTTTCGTTCTTGCAAACAAGTACCCATTATCGAGATGATTTCTTGGACAGTATAAAGTAAAATATAACAGGCATTTAACATTAGGAATTTAAACGTTTAGGAAGCCTGCAATTGATTAATAAACAGCCAAACTGCGTCTATGGGATGGGTATTTACCTGTAAATGTTTTTTTAATTATCAAACTACAAACTATATAACATATTTTAGTCGCTACCCTTGGCTTTTTAAATGACTGCAACTTTTAAAACAATAATAACCATAGAAACTCTACACCAATAACACACACTGTTAAAACGTCCATGGATTGGGCACTCATAGAGGTTTCTCAATTATTAACACAACACAAAATAATGACTAGGTCAGTGTTATTCTAAGGCTCGACTCTATCGTCAATATTGACAATCTATCACGGTGTCTGAATTCCAGAGCCATTGTTATTTAGAAACAAAAATGGAAACTAGCGAGTAAACTAGTATAGGCTGCGTCGGTGTTAGATATAAACGATAGGTAATAGAATGAAATTTGTAACACCGTAAGAAAATTTGACTTAACTTTACTGACTTTTCGAGCTTTAGCCCTTCGTCGGAATAAAAGAAAGGGAAACACCTCATTTTTAAACCAACTTTGCGATGATTTTTAAAACATGCAGAAGAAACACACACTCTCTTTTTCTCTCTGATATATTACGCAGTAACCAGTCCATAAGTCTCCTTTTTGTTTGGTTTAGCGTGTACTTCGCGTGTCCTGTAGCCTTTTCCATATTTTTATTATGCCTTTACGTTTAGTTTGCTGTTTTTAAAATTTCGTTACATTTTGATTTGTTTTCAGTCTTATTGTTTAATTATTTGTATCGTTATGATTCAGTCTTTCGTTGTTTTAAATCTTTCATGGTGTTTTGTTATGTTTCTTTCAGTGTTTCGTTGTTTTAATTATTGTTTCGTCGTCTCCAGTGATTTGTTATCTGTTTTCAATGTTTTAGTTTTGCTTTCTTTATGTTCTTTATGTTCTTTATGTTCCCGGACGATCATACCTCATCTACATTTCTTTATGTTCTTCGTCAATTTTGTTCATTTTCTTTTCATCTCTTTTAGGTGGCTACATCGGGTGACAAAGAGTTAGAAAGGGTCAAGCGAGAGAAGAGTTGCAAGGGATGCAGAGGTAACTGTTATAAAACGCATTACTAATTCATGAGAAAATAACAAAAGAAATCATATCCGTTAAGAAGGTTGTATGTTAGATACAAAATCGTCCTGATTTGGATAAGTTTTAACTTGAATTTTATCGGTCAGATATACTTTTATTTTGACAGTTTTAGTAAAATATGAAAAAAACTAACGTTGGAGTTTCATAAGTACTATACAATATTCGCGTCTGATCTGTATGAGATTGTATATTTTACATACGATAGTAAACGATCGTGGGAACTTGGCATAGCAGTAGTAATTCAAACACTCTGAAATAAGATTAACACCCAAAATATTTGTTCTGGAAGGATTACATGCAAAGCTTTTGTTTCTGAAGTTGGAAAATGCATTGTTTCACACCCTTAAACGATGGTGACTGCCAAGAATGGGAACAATAGGTGTTATTGTCTAATACAATTAGAGTACGATGATTAAAATATCATCATAATACTTGTGGTCGGATTATACAATATACATTATATCAATATGGGAAATCTGCCAGCTTTGTGGCTTTCAGTGATGAAACAATAGTAGTACATTCCTAACTGTTTTGTACTTAGAACTATTTACTACGTTTTTACACGTATATCTCCTCGTAATTTTTTAATAGGTCAGTTTCATGTTATCCAGCACAACTTTACTATTTGACAAAAGACGCATTTGCATAGGGATATCATCAATTCAGAGTAAATTCAAATGCGTTTTCTATTGTTAAGCGATAACATTTTTTCGTGCTTTGCTTGGAATTTGTGAATATTTTGACAACCATATCGAGGCTTAGCCTGTGCAAATGTACTCTCCTGCGCAGACGTTTTTAGTTTTGGGGAAACAACCGACACTAAGAGCGGCTGTCTAGGAGGCTAGTGCAAATGCGCCTTCTGTCAAAAAGTACAGCGGTCCAAGATAACATTAAATTCACGAAAGCGTTTCGTTGAAGTTCAGTTTCTCGTAAAAGTAGGATATAGCGAGGTGTTTTTGACGGTTGTCCATTCCAGTCCCATATATAGTTGTTTTGATATATATTATACGTATTATTAATTGGCCTAAATGGTCAACAAAGATAAGCTTTCAAGGTTGTTTTGTCGTTGTTTGCATCCGCATCGACTAGTTTGATATATATGTTTTGTCTCCAAAACTATTCATTGCCCTTCGGTGTGGTCGTGGTATCGCAACATAAACAAATAAGAGCGGGAAAAAGGAACTGATAATGGTCTTGGTAGTTCGACTGTTATCTTCCGTTTTTGTCTCCTGTTTATAATTCCTTCTCCATGTACCAGACGGTTGTCTGGTAATGTTTGTAATGTCAAATTAGTGCTGAACTACTCGATCGATCGATGTCTACGTGATTCAATAGAAACAACAAAAGACTCCAAGTTAAACAATATGACGAAGCTAACAAAGAATACAATAGGTTTCCAGTTCACGAAAAGTACATTTTTTTGTACTTGCCCACAAACATGGCTGCCATGAAATCCCTCTTTATGCTGCGTCGGTGTTTGATATAAACGATAGGCAATAGAATGAAATTTGTGAAAAATGATACTTGACTTGATGTTTCAAGCTGTAGTCTTAGACGAAGGCGCATATGAATATATTTCGCATGATTTAGTGCTGTTTAAATTCGATCATCATAATCATTTGAATATTTAATTAAAACATTTATTTGATTTGTTTGACAGTAAAGAGAAGAAGGGGCAGAAAGGGAGACAAAGGTAAGACAAAGTCACCACTTTTTAATATTACAAATATTTAGGTTTTTATTCCTTATTTGAATTCAGCGAAGAAAATTCATTGTTATGTTTGTTATAGGAAACCCAGGCCCTTCCGGTCCAAAAGGTAACATAGGCAATCCGGGCGAGAAAGGAGATGAGGGTGACCCAGGTCCACAGGGACCCCAAGGAATACAGGGCGTTCAAGGACCACAAGGACTTCAGGGTCCTCGAGGAGCACCTGCACCAAAAGGTAAGAAACGTCCTTTGTATCAGTGTACAGAAACGTTATGATTATGGTGAAGATGGTGATCATGATTATAAGGGTGATAATGATGAAGAAGATGATGATGGCGAGCGATAATGATGATGTTAAAAGTGATGATGATAATGATGATAAGAGGGATGATGATGTTAAAAGTGATGATGATAATGATGAT
>JAUPMH010091083.1:2709-17774 GCA_032270665.1 Metridium farcimen
AAAAAATGGATAATTATATAAAATAGATAAATGAAATAGATAACATTGATAATATATATAAAATAGTAAAATGTACAATAGATTAAAAGAAATCAATATATGAATACGGTGTTTTGAAATACACTTATGTGGTCAAGGGAAATTACTTACTTTGTAATGTTAGGGATATTTATATTAGTCCAGACACATTCGGGTTTAAGGCCTAAAGACTCGGGGTACCTTACCGGGGTGTCTATCGGGTATACCGGATAACCGTAGGGGGTACTACATGTATCATATGGCTATAACGTGACCTGGAGTAAACATGCCGTGGTTTATTACACTGCTATTAATCGGATATCCCCGGTAGGGGATAAGTTAACACGACCCAACGTGAAAATATTAACATAGAAATTGTCCTGACGATGTCGGTTATACGAGACAGAGTAAGGGTAGGGTATATAATACGAACAAAAACTGTAGGCGACTAAAGGGGTATTATTCTAGGCTGGATAGGGTATTGGAACAAATAAAAGTACAGAGCCTAAAATGAAAAATCGCTATTTTTCAGTCATTTGCTCGGGTATCCGATAAGATACCGTCACGTTGGCCTAGCTGTAAACCAGCTAGTTGCGTGTTGAATTACAAGTAAAGGAAATACGTTCCGTATTGCCCTCTATGGAAGTGAATATTGTGGTTTATGCCATGACTGTTTTAAAACTAAACAACGATAAGATCATGGTGTATCTGCTGTTTCAAGGCTGAAAAATAATATACATCAGGAAATAAGGATGGGGCTGGATGAGTACGTCACGCTGATGCATCCTTTGTAGACTTGTTCAATTGGTGAACTTTGAAGTGAGCCGACTGTTCATAAGACCCTCCCATTTCCGCATCTCACAAGTCCGGAATGGCAAATAATCAGCACGCACTTAAATTATTGAAAACTGCTGATTTTTTGGGGGGATGGAATATAAAGAAACGACCGACTCCTGGAGTTTTTTTAATCTTAGAAGGTCATTGATGGTTTAGCTTGTGGGTGTATTCATAAGAAGCGTCTTTTTGCACGTGTTTGAGAACACAAGTAAATAATAATGTCATTTGGTGTGCTTTAATAGATTTTGATTTACAAAGAAATAAAGAATGTAAAAGTCCTAGTAGTGAATTGGTGTAATGTGAACGAAAAAATCCAATGCTTTTGATTCAATAAAACACATCATGGCAATCTTCTTGAATAAGTTTTATATCGAAGAAAATGAATCGGGGATTTTGATCCTTTTAGAAACAAAGGATCACAAAAATGTTTAATTTAATTAATGTATAAGTATGAACATAAACTGACAAGGAACGAGGATAAGAAAACACGATGGAAATGTTTGAATTAATTAGGATAAAAATAACGCAAGGAATTTGAAAAAAGGGAACCCATATTTTAATGAACTAATAGGATAAAAATAACTTAAGCAATGAAAAAAAATCAGTTGATGAAAAAAAACTGGGGACGTGATCTATTGAGAAAGAGAATAAAACAAAAATGTTTTCAACAATTACATTAAAATAGCATATATATCATAGTCGAGAAAAAGAAGACGAAGAATTGGATTTCTGAACGATATTATAATTCGTTTTATTTCTCAGGCTTATTATAATCCCTCTATATAATACCATTACATTGCTGTAATGTAACTTAACAATATTTGAGCTTAATCTTAATAAAATAAATGATTGATTTTTTGTTGTATAAACATGTTATTTCTGATATTTCTTATAAATATATATAATGATTATTCCCTGATAGAAATTACATCCTGGTATAACTTAACATTTTGTATAAAAATATCTATTTACAATGAATTGCTATGAACATTAACTTACTCAACATTTTTCTGACTAAATTCTCTAATATCTTTTTTATAAAATATATAAATCAATAAGGCGCAATATTAACGATTTTTTGCTTTTGTATCAAACGAGAATCTAGAAAACTCTATACTTCAATATAAACCGGTAAAATTCTCAATAAGTAAGGACCAAAGTTTTTGAAAAAATTTCTTGTAAAAATCTACAATCAATAAAGACAAAAGATCGATTAATTTGTGTTTTTGTAATGCGACGTTAGCAAAATCTATTCTCTGACGAGAAAGCCATGGATCAATCAACAGTCCATGTCAATATAAGCCCGATCGCTGGCATCTGACTTTTATAAATGTAAGAGCGATATAGACATATGTCATGGAATTACAACATTCGATTTAGACTGACACTAAGATAGCCAACAAACAGGCCAACGAAAACACTCATGATTGCTTAACTACGGCCTATCTAATAACATGCGCCGAATAAACTAAATATAAACTAACATTTACATATTCTAATTAGTACCTATTAAATCGCCAATAAAATTATCAATAATAATGAAATTATAAAAATTACCATTAGGAATTACTCTTTTTTACTGACTTATGAAGTCAAAGTTATTTTCTCTTTTAATTTCGATTTTCTCTTCTCCTTCTTCTTCTTCTTCTGTTTACACGAGACACAAGAAGCTGCTTTACGGCAACCGGCTATCGGTAGATAACACCATAGACACGGTAGAAACAGAGAAAGTACGGCTAAGCAGCCCCACCGAGGTAAACATGATTTCAAAGGTCCACTACAAGAGCAAGGGTCATCAGCGATTCTACCCTCGTCTTCAGAGTCTTTAGTACAGTGATAAAATAGTCCTTTGGCACAACACATACATGTAGCATAGTCAATAACTTCTTCGGTATCATGTCCACAGATGTAACTTTTCGAAATTTTCTGGTCTGTATATAAAGCTTGTTCTTTAATTTTATCGATGTCAGTCCAATGTGATTTATCGACTGTATCGCAAAGTTTTGTTGTTACGGTGTCATTATTCGAATTTAATTTCACCATAAAAGCCTTGGGATCATAATATTCGTTTTGTATTCGTTGTCCTTGTATAGTTGGTTTACGAACAGAGTTTTTCGATTCCACTACCAACTGTTTAGCCCTCCGTGGTGGTATTAAAGGCGCCGGTACCTTAGCTAGCGGCGAAAGTTCACAATATTCATCCTCACTCTCTACCGCACTTGTAAGACTACTAGATGTAAATTCGGTGTCACAATTCTTGGTCTTCGAAGTTTTCTTGGCACAGTCCGCTATCCTAATTCGTTTAGTCTGGTGTATATTATTTTTCCGTAGCTGCTTGTACACTTTAGTGTCTATAATTTTAAAACTCGTCCCTCGAGCGATAACGAACGGGTAATAATCCTCGCTATCGCCTTCATCGACTGACGTTGAAAAATCTGAACAGTCTTTCTCTCGCGGCAAAGTTTGAACAGTAAACGATGTATAATAGTTACAGTCATTCGACGTTGTCGAAGACAACCCTTTTAAACGCTCGCTTTTCATTTTTCCGACACCAAGGTTTACTTTGTGAAGGTTCCACTTTGTCCGAACGGTCGTTAGCGCAGTAACGTTGACTTAAAGATGAATGTGTATATATTGTGTCCTCACGGAAACTCCAAATCAAATCAACGGACCAACACGTCAAGGCCACTAATATATCATTCGGCCTTCCTTAGGTTGCGTGGAACTTCCGATCAGCGGACTTGCGAAATTAGTTTCCTTAACCTTGTGTGCCAATCGCTGTGCGTTTTCAAATCTGTCGAACCACAAGTTTTCCCGCGAATTTCCTTCGAAGCTGATGAGTAAAACTGATATCTTAAAGTCCATTGACGAGGCAAAATA
Source organism: Metridium farcimen (assembly GCA_032270665.1). Classification (NCBI taxonomy): domain Eukaryota; kingdom Metazoa; phylum Cnidaria; class Anthozoa; order Actiniaria; family Metridiidae; genus Metridium; species Metridium farcimen. The sequence goes on from JAUPMH010091083.1 coordinate 6,445, forward strand.
GTGACAAACCATCGGCACAACCACAGCCACAGCTCGTAGTCATAAGTCAATGAAGGTTTCTAACTGCCAGTCCTAGTCCACGATAAGTGATGTAGACTTGAGCACCGATATGACGGAATGTTGACACGACTGAAACTTTTTTTGAAATTGTCATGGATGTAATTAGGACTAACTTTGTTAAAGAATTGATCAAAGTCGGTACGTGAATGAGTCTAACAAGTTCGATGATTCGATGCCAGTGTTCAGTCCCTTTGTGCACTGTTGTTTGGGTAATTTATTTGGCTCAAATGATTACTCGCTATTGTAATTCAACCTTCGGGTTGTTCTCAGATAAAACTGTACTCGCCGGAAGTAGCGGTATGCTCAACTCTGCAAGTTCCGGTACAAATGACAACTGACGTCACTCATAATCACTCGTCGCTCGCCACAGTCTTTCAAAAAGAAACCTTTTTATGATTTGAAATGATTCTAGAACACTTGATCGCGATGAAGGTTCGAACGGACTCACAAGAAAACAAAAGCGCTACGAGCAAAAGCCTCTTAAGAAGAGGTTCATTATTTTAATTTTCTGGTTCGGATAGATTAAGATGCAAATCACTGACTTATACAAATAGAAGACAAAGCACTCCAAGATACTCCGGATGTTCCCACCCAGTTACAGGTGACAGTTGACAGTAACTCATTATCATTGATTGGTCGACTGCTTAACCAAGTGAACACGAATCCTAATGCCCTCTTGGGATTTGTCATTAGCCTTTTCAACAGCGTCGAATTTAAGCCACCAGAGTTCAATCTTACAATTCGAACATCAAAACACAAAATATTACATTTAGAAGTTCGATATTCTCGCCATTAGAAATCCCAGCGTGGGTTTTCTAGAAGTTTTTGCGATGAGTGGGAGTTAAGCTACTTGAATGAGCTTTTTCTCAAACACAATACCCGATGAATAGGTTAATTATTAAATAAAGTCTAAGGTATCATTTACACACTGTCTTTTTCTTGCGGTTTTGATCAAATACGAGAAGATTAGTATTGATGGACTAATGGTCACAGATGAAAGCGCCAATGAAAAATCGACTCGCTAATGCCTCATAAAGAAAACGCTATTAACTACATCGTCTTGAAGAAACATTCAGCATATTAGTAAGTCATTATCTAAGATGAAGGGACTTGTACCGGCATAAAATCATTGACGAAATTATTTCCTTTTTGTCAAATTCCGAGTGAGATACTTCGGAAGGTTGAACTAGGTTCTAATCACTTTGAAAAGAAATCAATCAAAAACTAAGATATTTTACTTTTTTAAATGAAAACGTTTTCTTATGATTGTTATATGCCACATGTATCGGTATTAATTAACACTAGGATAATCGAATTAAAGCGCATTATAAAAAAAGAAAGAAATGGAAAAAAAATTAAAGAAGTAAAAGTACTTAGAAAAAATATATACTGAAAAGATAATTAATAATAAAAAATACAAAAATATTTTTATTTTTATTTTTTGGCAATAAAAATAGTCTGCATTTATCATAACCTATGTATGATTTATATAAAAAATGGTTTTAAAAAGAAAGAAAATTAATTCACTTTTTACATTAAAACTTGTTTTTCAAGTACTGATATGATGTATGTATGTTTTGGTTTATCGTATTGCAAAAACAATAAATCAAATAGATATAAACCGAAAAAGACTATATCACGTAATATACCACACGTATCAACAATATTGAAATATTACAATTTTATCAATTAATATATATGCTTTATTTTCGTCATTTCTCATTGTGTATATCCAGGAGCCCATGGGCTCCTGGTATATCTTCATGGGTAGCAAATAACTTTGAAAAAGCCCGCGCTTGTAAACCTTCGTTATAAAAGAGCGATATTGGAGCCAATCACAGCGCTCGCAATTTTCCATCCTATGTTTTATCAAATTAAATTTTCAGTATACTAAAGATATATCATCCATCTTGCAACCAAATATTTTTAATGTCCTGTTTTTTAATACAACGATTTCTTACGATTTTCTTAATTACGATTTCTTACGATTTCCTAGTTTGATAGTTTTTTATAGTTACGATTTCTTACGATTTCCTTAGTTTTAATAGTTTTATAATAACGATTTCTTATGATTTCTTAGTTTTAATAGTTATATATTAGTTAAAATAATAGTTAAAATAACTAGTGGCTAACACGAAAACCTCCCAGTTAATTTAGCCTCTAGGCATTCAAAATAGATAAAATTACATATAAATAAGCACATATTTTATCGTAACTAAAACAACCTTTTGTAATTTAAAATCACAAAATGTACTATGAAAAAAATGTAACTTGTTTGCTAAATAAAAATGTATTGTGTATTGTATTGTATATATTTTGTTATTACAGCGCCTTGAACAGCGATGAATAAGCGCTTTATAAGTAGTAGTATTATTACTAAGAACATACAGGGCTATCTTGTCTGAACAATTGTTTTTTTTTTTGAAATATCGAGATCAGTTTAATACTGACTCCCACATCCAAAAATAATAATAACAATAACAATTTAATTCTTAATTAATATGGAAAATTAGTAAATGAATAGGAAATGTAAATGATTATAATAACGATATGGAATATGATGGTAGGAATAGTAATAATAGCGTAATAAGAAAAAAAGAAATATAAATTTGAAGTCTAGTGTGAACTCCTATTGACAGAGAAATCGAACAGAAATCATGTTTCTGCACATCAGAGTCAATAGACAAGTGATCAAGATCAGAGCTAAACAATTACAAATTTCATTCCTTGGAGTAGACAGAATAGTATTAAAAACACGAGATGCATGTCTAGTTCATTCATGTTCGACGACGTGGGAGTAGACAGAGATATCTAGCACATAAGAGTTAAGTCCCAAGATATGAAAAGAAGACAACAACAACGAGAAAGAGGATTAGACCGTGCTTATGAAATACGGGAGAGTGAATGGACTTCTAAGCGATTAATATCCGGGCCTATCAAACTTGTTTACGCAGTGGAATGATAAAAAAGAAATAAGGAAGATAGACTGGAAGCAGTAGTCTAAGAGAGAGGATTATTTAAGTGGGCGTTGAACTTCAACGTCGAGATTTTAATGTGCAAAGTGCACTTGTCGAAGAAACAAGTTTGACATAATAGTAATGGAAACTAGCGAGTAAACTAGTATAGGCTGCGTCGGTGTTTGATATAAATGATAGGTAATATAATGAAATTTGTAACACCGGTGTTACAAATTTCATTATATTACCTGACATTATAGAACATAATAGTTTACTCAGGGGAACACAAAACGATATAGTTAATATCCCGGCTAGCAGGGACAACTCGCCATCATGTAAACAGCCCCTCAGTCATTAAACGGATAGAAATACTGACAAGAAGATAAACTCGGGCAAAGAATGAAATAGAAAGCTTCCAAAGTTGCCATTTCTATCATTCTTGCTTGCAAAGTGGAAAGCCGCCAAAAATGGGCAGATAAAATGGAAAATTTAAAACTTGACACACGTAGGTAACTAACACTGTAAAGGACGATAAAAATAACATTGGAGATTTTATCAAAGTACATGAAATAAACGAAATGACGAAATAAAATAAAAAATGACACAGATAAAATGGAAAATGTTAAACTTGACACACGTAGGTAACACTGTAAAAGACGGTAAACATCTCATTGGAGCTTTTATCAAAGTAAATGATTGAAATAAACGAAATGACGAAATAAAACGAAATGTACCAGTTTGCCGTTAACAAAGTTTCGCTAGATACATATTCATTTTTAGCGCGGTTATTAAATTCTAATATGATATTATGATATTTTTACATTTTTCAGTTGTGCAGAAATAAACTTCACTTCTTTAGTCTACGGCTACCGTTCTTTTCTGTCTTATTTTACTTCGATTCAGGAATTCCAAAGAGCTAGGAAAGGTACCGGTTTTCCTTCTTTTCCGATGAACTCTTATTATCATATATTGTTATCTTTTTACTGTCTGTAAGAGGGGCATTACATAACTACAACAACAAAACGACTTCATAAAACAGTCAAGGCAGCGACAAAATATTGTATAATTGCACAAACATGAAAGCTGACTGCAAGTTTAGTACTTTTAAACAACCTTCTTCTTGTATTTTTATTTGTTGTGCAGAAGAATCCACCACTTTGGGTCCCCATTTTTGTTTTTGGGGTGTCGAGGGGTGCCACTTTGGTCCGGGTGCGAGTCCCGACTCGGGCATGGAATAAGTATGCGAGCCGGTTTAACGTGTTGTTCTCTAGCTTGCCACTACAAGTATAATAGTTTCGGAGTACCTAATCAAAAATGAAGCAGGTCACATGAACAGGTACATCATCCTGATATAACGCTGCCAATATGATTAATTTTATTCGACAAAAATAGAAGATTATTATTGATGCCGTTTTTATTCGTCTGAGATTGTTATGATCATTCTCTGTAGGGGAGGGGAGGGTTAACAGCACCTAATCGTTGCTGTCAAGTGACCTATTGTACACATATACATATATTTCAAAGAGTTAATCAAGCAGTGTGTACAATAAGTCGAGTTGTGTATGTTATGGCGCCACACTGGCTGCCTAACCGGATATGCTAATGACATTTGGTTCGCATTGGGCCAACATAATATTGTCGCTGAAGAAAAGACCTAGAATGCAAAGCAGCTAATACAATACGACATTGAAACGACGTAGAAGCGACGTGTGGTGACATGTTTGGAGAAGAATCAGATGATCTAATTATAGGACTAAGAGATGATAGACACTTAGTCCAGCCCCCACGGGATACTGATTTGTACATTAAATAGGTTTTAAAATCAGTCTACCCTCCATGGGATAGTGATTTGTACATTGTACAATTAGACTTAATCAACCCTCCATGGGGCAGTGATTTGCAGTACATTGTACAATTTTCTAGGCTCCATTGGGTAGTGTGTTGTACATTGTACAATTTTCTAGGCTCCATGAGGGAAGTGATTTGTACATTGTACAATTTGCAAGGTGACAATTTGACTTAATCTACCCTTCATGGGGCAGTGATTTGTAGTACATTGTACAATTTTCTAGGCTCCATGGGGGTAGTGAGTTGTACATTACAATTTTCGAGGTGATAACTGAGATTAAGATTTGTACAATTTTAGAGCTTGGGATTTGTACATTATGTACACTTTAAGACGCGACAACGTTTAAGACGTAACAAATACACATAGTCCACCCTCCACAGGATGGTAATTTGTAAGATGACAATTAGACTGAGCCCACCCCAAACTATAGAATGATGGCAACAGGTCCATTCAATACGGGAATAATCTTTGCACAGTTTCTAAGGAAATGATTTTGAAACCAACAAGACTTTTTTCCCTCACTATTACTGAAGACTCCTGAGCTTAGCACGAAAACGTGGCACCTTACTCATCTACCCTGAGGCAAACTTCCACTGCTAGCAGGGTATACCCCCAAGGGATAGTTTTGCACACTTACTTTGTGAAGCCACCTCTTCTCGATGTGTATTTATAGCAGTTAACAACACTTGTTGAATCAGGTTCAAGTAGTCTTTAGTAAATGTGATCTAGATTTTTGTCAAGTTTGGAATGTTGGGCATTCTTGCTTGATAGGACAGGAAACTGACATTATAGAAATGCGAAGTAACAGGAAAGGATTTGGACTGATTCTGCTTTTAATTATAGAAATGTCCCTAATGAGCATTGCCTTAAATCGTGCGAATATATACGGGCATAAAAGTTCGTCTTGTTTTTGTTTATCATTCTTTCGTTTGTTCATCTACTCATTCAATTCTGCATTCATCCATCCACCCATTCATCTATTCATCCATTAACTTAATTAGTTATTTATCAACCCATCAATTTATTTATTCTTTCATTCATTTTTGGACATGTAAAATGTATTGTTTACCATCTCTATTTCATTCAAGTTTTAGTACATGACAATAACTCATAACAACTAAGCTACCGTTAGCACCAAAATCATTAAGACAGTGTACACTATCGTTAACACAATAACGATCACAATTTAGGCTGGCTACGAGGGTCAATCAACTTCGAGCATTGTAACAATTTGACATAGTTACAAATCGCTCATCAACAAAGAAAAAAGCATAAGGATCAGTTTTATTATGATCTGATCTATGTGTCTCGACAGGAAGGAAACAAAAGGATGTCCGATTGGTCTATAATGTCGCGGATCACCTCGACCTCCGTATCGTAGCGTTCAACTAGGGGTAAGATCGATCGGACGCTGTGCAAAAAAGCAGTCGCTTTGGAATAGGCGACTCAAAGTGTTATTAAACAAGTGTTGGTATTGTGATGCTAATTTGCCAACCATTTTAACAATATAATTTTTTAATTTTCTTCATTGTTCTTATAACAATGGTTGGTTGGCAAAACAATAACAAAATCCGTCACTGTACGTCCACCTATATAGAATGAAATCATGCGATATTTCTAAAAATAAAAGCTGGTCTGATCAGACGATCTTGATCAGTGAGAGCAATGCTTATTGAATGGAATGAAAAATAAATTAACAGGACATTTGATAGGCTGATAATACGATATTGACAAAAGATCAAAAGGTGTCGTAATTGAATGGAATTAAGAAATGAACAGTGGTTAACTGAATTACTGAACAATGCAAGTCACCAGATCCCCACAGCAATACTGTCAAGAACAACCCATGTCAGTGACTGGCTCAACCTATTACTAGATGCACATACTCTCCATTGAGGGAACAGTCAGCACCAAATCTAAACATCGTTTAGGATTGGTTTAAAAAAACAATAGAGTCTCTCTAAACAATTGCCCTAAACCTAACCAAACAATAGCGGTACTGTATTAGGGGCCAACGAAAACGCAGCTTTCGACTAGTGCTGTATTACTCGCATTGAGACGATGCAAGCAATCCTTTATACTTTAAAATACATTTCTAGTGATTGATGCACATAATGATTGTTGGGAGACTATAATATTGCCCCGTTCCAGACTCCCGGAAACCAACACATCACCGTTAAAGGGGCACCACGTGATGTGCATGGTGTACAAGCCACGTGATATCATGCCACGTGAAAATGTCGAAATCAATTTTTAGCACGTCTTCGCAGCCGTTTTTAGAGTCGTCACGCAACGTTCCCTTGGAGTGAGCGTTGACGACATAGACCAAATCGGCTAACGCGTTTCTATGTATGTTTCCACCCAATTCAAATCTTTTGGGAATAAGATTATTTGTCTTATGTATTTCGACATCACGTGGAAAATGTTTGGAACAAAAGTTTTTATTCCCAGTGGTTTTGAATTGGGTGGAAACGTACAAAGTTGGATGAAAGTTGTCTTACATCTAAAGATCGAATGTTGCATTGTTACGCACAAATATTGGAGTAAAATGTCAAAAATATTATCTCTTTGGGGGCTATCTCCTCTTGAAGATAAGAATGGTAATAATAAAAATAAATAACGATTGAAGTAATACAGCACCAGTCGAAAGCTACGTTTTCGATGGCCCCCTAATACAGTACCGCTATTGTTTGGTTAGGTTTATAGCACTTCATTGTTTTTTAAATCATTCCTAAACGATGTTTCGATTTGGTGCTGACTGTCCCAACGATTGGAGCCTCCAGAAGTACAAAAGGCAGCCTGACTATATCATACACTAAAATAAATATGTACGTGAAGCTTACAAGACTTACTAGCGTTCCAGACGTTATATTAATCATTGGTCTTACTTTTGCCTCACTCTATATTTACTGTGCTAAATGCACATCCGATCCTAAGCGATTAGTGCAGCTAATCGTCCCCCATTGATGCATTTATATACTCCACTTGACGTTCTGAGTGTAACACGTACAAACTATCAGCTATCTCTGAATAATAAAAGGCAAAGGAGGGAGAGGTAGTTTTACTACCAATCGGGATAGTTTTACCTTTTTCACTTTTTACTCGGGCTTTCATAGATATGCCCGAGTTATAAAATTAGCGTCATTGTCGTTGTCATTCTTGTTTTTTTTTTTAAGTATAAAACGCAGTTGGCACACATCGCTTTTTCGTGAGGAGAAGGGAGTATTTAGTGCACAGTGCACAGTGCATAGGGGAGTTTTACCTTGCATGTTTATTAAAGTGTTTAGCTGTGCAATTTTTTTCAGTAATTGAGCTCATAACAAGGTAGTTTTGCATGCACGTTTTAAAGTATAAAACACCTTGGGCAAGTCTAGCTTTTTCGTGACGGGGAGTGGGGGGGGGGGGGGTTAATGGAGGGCAGGGATATATTTAGCTTCAATCGGGAAGTTTTTATAATGCACGTTTTAAAGTTATATAACACACCTTGGGCAAGTCTAGTCAGGTTTTTTTTAGGGGAGGGGGGTATATTTTGTTCAAATCGGAGTAGTTTTTTCATGCACGTTTTAAGTGTAACCGCCTTGGGCGGGTTTTGCTTAAGGCGAAGGGAACATTAAGATCCAATTGGGGAAGTTTCACCAAATCCCGCTTTTTCAGGGGACTGGAAGGGTATATGTAGTTCATATATTGGGATAGTATCAAAGGTAATGGGCAAATCCCGCTTTTTCAGGGGACTGGAAGGGTATATGTAGCTCATATTGGGATAGTATCAAACGTAATGGGCAAATCCCGCTTTTTCAGGGGAGTGGAAGGGTATATGTAGTTCATATTGGGATAGTATCAAACGTAATGGGCAAATGCCGCTTTTTCAGGGGAGTGGAAGGGTATATGTAGTTCATATTGGGGTAGTATCAAACTTAATGGGAAATCCCGCTTTTTCAGGGGAGTGGAAGGGTATATGTAGTTCATATTGGGATAGTATCAAACGTAATGGGCAAATCCCGCTTTTTCAGGGGAGTGGAAGGGTAAATGTAGTTCATATTGGGGTAGTTCTATCTTGCATGATTTTGAGAATAACTGCTTGGGCAAGTCCCAATTTTACTGCTGGAGGTTAAACCCCAGGCACGCCCGTTGATATGGCCCTAAGCAGGTTGTTGCCTTGCGGAAGCGGCGAAAATTGCCCAAGGCGTGTTGAATACGGCACGCAAAGTATGGTCAACCAAAGTATTTCAAATACAAAATTACAGGAATAAAAAAAATAGAGAATTCAGAATTTGAAAAAGAAATTTTCGAAAATTCATCCTTTTTATTCAACATGTTACCCGCGTCGATTTTGATTCTGCTAATTCTGATTATTTTCCTTATTGATTATTGTAATTACAATTATTAGTAATACGTATTTGTGTACAATTGTAAATTATTCTATATATTTATGTATCAGTCAGATTTTTTATTGTAATTTCCGCGTATTCAGTAAGTATTTAATTCAAACCTTGTAATTCAATTTTGATTTTTATGTTGTGGGCCAAATTGGGAACCAGTCATTGTAATGTACTGTACCAGTCATTGTAATTGTAATGTGTTTACCATCTTCAAATAAAGTTTGTATGTATATGTAACATATACATAGAAGCACTCTCCGATACAAACGAATATAGAAAGAAAAAAAATGTAAAATGTAAAATATTATGTAATTAGTCTATACAAAGAGCAAATAAAGATTTTATTCTATTCTATACATAATTACATTTTTGAGGTTCCTTGCAACTTCTGATGCAGAAGCACGGAGAACTATAAATGGAGGCGTAGGACCGGCTCAAAAGACCCTAGATTTTTAAGTTTCACGGGATAATAGAACTGTCGAATGCTAGGATAACAAAAATGGGGGATAGTTATACGGGCATCCTGCAAGTTTGGTTATCCGCTACCCTGCTATTTTCTTGCGGAATAGCGGCATACCAAACTTAAGAAAATCGCGGGATATGGGCATACCAAACTAGAGTACCCGGATAAAAAAACCGGTTTTGGGATGGAGGGGTCTCGCTTTTGCACCCTGAGAGAAGTGTTGCCAACTGACATGCGTTTCCAGAAAGTTCTACTTTGCAATAAGGAAAAGATATCGGAAACGATGGAATTAGTAGGGCAGATGTGAACTATCCTACTATGCAGCGGTATGACTTCGCCATGAGAACTGTCAATACTCGATCCACTTACAGCTAGTTTAAAAACGTTAGCTTTGCAGTGAAAGACAACATATATTTCATACTTTGCCAACAAAGGACTTTGGTTGTTAAGAATTATCGAGCTATTATAGTCTTATGCTATTCTTAAGTGCCACAGTCGAATCATTACTAGACTTACAACTTTTTTAATACTAAACGTTGATAACTCTCTGCTGTCTGAACAACTATAAAAAACTTTACCAACAAAGGATTAAGGAAGAATTATCGAACACGGAAGCTTTAACTATGCTATTTTAATGTGCCATAGTCAAATTACACCTATTTTAAAAACGTTGACTAATCCCTGTAAACATCTATTTGAAACTATGTCAACAAAGGGTGTTGGTTAAGAATTACCGAAAGCAGGCGACATTGCTCCCCTATTGGGCCAACTCCACGGTCTCGCAGCAGCTTTTGGTGTCGAAACGTTTACACCAACATTGCCTCGATCATGCACTCTAGAAAACTGGCCAGAAGCTCTGCTGAGGCACAAAGTAAACACATTGTACAGGAAGCATAATCAAGGTTTGTATAATAGCAGTACAAGTGTTTTAATAAGATGTGTGCTGTTTACGTGTTCCGCAATGCTTTGCGTGCTCAGTAATTCATGTACAACGTTTTTCATACATGTTGTATTTCTAGATTACAGACAATTTAACTGCAAGTACTTAGGTTCAGTCACGATTTGCTAAAACCAGACAATTTACTGGTACGTGTAGGATGCAGTGTAAGGCGGTCATGGAGAGCAAAATGCTTTTTAAACCAGTTGTATATTCCCATTCACTAATTAAATTAAAGTAATTTGATTGCATGGATTGATGAGATCTCCGCCAAAAACCAAACCAAAAAGCATTATCATAATGGTACGTGCAGCATACAGTGTACGACGGTCATGAACAGCAAAATGCAGCAACCTTTGTCCATGTGTAGTGCAAAACTACTGTCGAAAATCCAAGATTTCCACATAAACGTAACGTAATTCACACGTCAGTGGCGTGATTCATGGAACCCATCTTTATAAAGATATCAACAAAAGCGTGACACGTAAATTTAACGTGAACAACATGCGCATATAAATCATAATTAATCAAACACATCTAATTGAAAATAAGGGGCGTTGCACGTAGCTGAAACGTAAGGAGATGTTTAACAACAACGTAACGTAAACTCCTACTACGCACGACAACGCGCGGTGAGGAACGCCTGGGTGATTTTGCTTCTATAAGAAAAACAAGCAAACGAGCC
>JAUPMH010092194.1:2143-17763 GCA_032270665.1 Metridium farcimen
AAATAACCGAGTTAATCGATGCATCCACAGTTACTCACTGCAAAAACGAATGAGTAGTGGTTACTAAAATAACCGAGAAAATTGAATTGATGCACCTATAGTTATTCGCTGCAAAAACGATTGAGAAGTGGTTACTAAAATAACGGAGTAAATCGATGCATCCACAGTTACTCGCTGGTTTATATCGATTTTATTTTAGAAAGTCTAATAGGGTATGTATACAATCCCCGGTACTCTCCGGTGTTTCTGAAAAATGGTCCGGTACTTAATTATATGTTTATATCGATTTTATTTAGGAAGTCTAACCGGGTATGTTCCCGGTACTCTCCGGTGTTTCTGAAAATAATCGAGTATTCGAAAAACAAAAATTCATTTATACGAAGGTCTTATCTATAGTCGACAAAATCCCCGGTACCCTCCGGCATTTCTAAAAATATCTGGCGAAGTATTCTTAACAACTAACGGGTATGTCTTTTTAAGGAAGTCCTATAGATATTTAATTTAACTGACACGGCGTCCCTGGACTACCCAGCCACCGGAAGTAATAAAGATTAGTATACATACGAATAAATGTCACTATTTCTGCCATCACATTTAATAGTGACAGTAAACGTTTTGCCATAAATGGACTCACCTATTTTCAGTATTTCAAGAGGAACGCAAGGAATGTCATAAATATTTCGATTAGTCATGTTTGGAATTACACAGGGAGCCCACATACTGCTGGAAGAATAGGTAGTGGGGTGGATGGGGTCGATTATTAGGTTTTGAGATAAACGACACTGTAGAGCACAAACATTTAAACCTTGAATTAAATTAAAATCAAAATTGTTACTAGCTCATTAAACTGTGAAACAAAGTGTAGCAAATCGAATAAACCTCCGGCTTGAAAATGATGTCACCGACATCGAAACGTCGTGAAATAAGTGTTCTGTCTTTTATTATCGAAACAAATTAAGTGTAATAGTTCAAGTGTAATAGTCAAATAAAGAGTGTTTCATGGGTTAATGAGAACTGAACAGCTCTATCAAACTAAGTTTTATTTAGTGGCCGTTAGTAATTAACTTTCTAAGATAAGTAAAGTTTCAATAAGGCATTGTTATTTTGTTTCATGGTATAAATATTTTCTGTCTACCGAAAGTGCAACAAAAGGTTCATGTGGGCTTTCACTTGGTGCTGCCACTGATTTTGGTTTCGAATGCCCTGTATTGTTTCGTTCTAAGTTGGTTATTTTTTTTATCGATAGGTAATATAATGAAATTTGTAACACAAAATAATGCTGACTTAGTTTACTGACGTTTCGAGCTTTGGCCCTTTTTCTTTGGCTCGAAACGTCAGTAAAGTTAAGACAACATTTTTTACGTTGTTACAAATTTCATTCTATTATCTATCGTTTATATCAAACACCGACGCAGCCTATACTAGTTTACTCGCTAGTTTCTATTTCTATTTTTTTATCGTACACTGCAACACCAAGAAAGATCAGGTTTGTTATGAATATGTTGTTTTTGTGAGTCAGCAGAAACGAAACGAAAACGAGGGTGCTGCAAAACTGTGCAGTGAAAATGTTAAATACTGAATGCGCGTCCCGTTATCCCGAGGACTGCGGGAAGTTTTGCCCAGGACGCGCGTTACACAGGTACCCCGACAATCAAATGATGCATGATTGTCAGCTAGTGAGCAAGGTCAATGTATTCTGTATCAATTGATTTGTAAAGATATGGTAGTTAAGCGTGAAGTATGTAATGACTGCAGATTAACGTGAATATAGTCACGTGACAGTCCAGTACGTGCCACCATGATGTGTTTTCTAATAAATATTGTTTTTTTTTATTATTATAGTTATCATCATCATTTCTATCACATATCGTCACCGTATTTTTTGTATCATCATCATTATTATTTGATAACCGTCATCGTTATTTCATTTTTATACAAATAACCAATAGGTGACGTATTTTGTTGTTTTTGCCAACCAACCATTGTTATAAAAACAAAGAAAATTAAAAGTACTATTGTGAAAATGGTTGGCAAATTAGCATTACAATACCAACATTTGTAAACACTACGCTCACCTATTACATTATTTTAGTGCAGTTGTGAAAATGATATTAGTATCATAGCCTACTACATCATTATTATCATCATCATAAACTGAATAATATATTAAGATCTTCATTGACTACTGTATCATCAGATCATCATAATTATAATAATTATCATCATCATCATTGTAATCATCATCGTCATCATTATAATAAACATATTCACTTATCTATTTACCAAGGTCATAATGATAGATATTAGATATGCTAATAATAATAACTAATCGAGCAAAAATCCTGTGATAGTACTTGATTTAGTATGGCCTTTTTCATGCATGAGCAAAAACAATGAAAATTATTCACCGCAAGGAAAGTTAAACGCCGGTAAATTCCTTCACATATAAATCATCAATTAAATAAATAGCTTTTAAGAGGTTTCAGTCATGCAGAACAAAATTTCGACACGGTTAGTTTTAATAGACAAATCGGTATCGACTGCTAATCATATTTATTATACTAATATATATACGTCTCAAATAAAAGTGTGTGAGAAAAAAGTGACCCCTTACCCCCTTTTTAACTCCGACGAAGGGCTAAAGCTCGAAACGTCAGTAAAGTTAAGTTAACATTTTTTACGTTGTCACAAATTTCATTATATTACCTATATCGTTTATATCAAACACCGACGCAGCCTATACTAGTTTACTCGCTAGTTTCCATTTATTTCCTACCCAGTACTTTTTCCCATATTACTCGTTCCAAAATTGGAACGTACTTTTTATTTAAATAGATGGGAGTAGTTAAAATGGCAACCCTCGTTTCCAGGTCTCCTCAATTCGATTGTGTTATGGCACTAAGAATATAATGAAATGTGCTTAACAGTAATGATATAGATTATAAGAAAACAAAGATATGGATACTTCTTGTAAAAAAAGAAAAAAATCCAAATATTCTGAGAATGAGTGTTACTTATAATAAAACCCTGACGTAAATACTATTATTAGAGCCGATGTCCACTCAAAAACCTTTTTAGACAATTGGCCCTCAATCAATCGTACAACAGGTGAAATTTGAATTGAAAACATGTTAAAAGGTTGAATTATATATATGAAAATAGAGATGAAAAACACCAAATGAAATTCAAAATCAAATGAAATTCAACGGCTAACTGAAAAATAAAATATAAAACTTTTTCAAAAGATTGAAAACACTGAAAGAGAAGTTTTATTAGATACCGATAAAAGAGGAAAATAAAACGAATAAAAAACACGAAATATTTTAACAAAATAAAAAATTCCATAGAAAAATCAACCCCCAAAAATTTCAGTTTCAGCATATATTATAAATTCAAAATTTCTACAATCTTTAATAAGATATGCAACAAAAAGTTTGCATCGAAATAAAAAGCAAATACACAATATAATTACTATAAAAATAATCAACAAAAAATATGTAAAACCAAAATATTTACAACTAAATTTCTTTAGTAATGCGTGACGTCACGGTTTCCATAGCATTGCTATTGACAGTTCCCTCTTCGTGTGGATTGGTTCGAGGCGCGCCTCCCGTGGGTCACGTGGTTAGGGCCTCGAGTCTCAGGCTGGTGGTGTTGAGCTTGAACCGTCATGGGAAAATGGCGGACGGTACCTCGCGAGCAGGTAATGCCTTACAGAAGCGCCAGGAATCTTTAAAAAGATGGAAAGGCAGCGAAACAGACAGACAGCCTGTAGACCGATCCAAGAAGAAGGCTAAAATCAAGTTCAACGCTGGAATTGTGTTTTTATCGGCGGTTTCGAGCGGTGATGTTGACGAAGTGAAGAAATTGTTAGCAAAAGGGACGGACATTGACTTTCAAAATATCGACGGACTTACTGCTTTACACCAGGTATGCACTGTGCAGTTGTGGACCTCAGGGCTAAGGGAATATATCTGGAAAGTTTCGATGGCTGTTGGATTGCTTTTAAACCTTCTGTAAGCTGTTCTAGGAGGTTAAAACAATAGCCTAATTAACGAAGCTCTCCTTGTGTTCAACTACGGACATAACATTACTTCAACGTGCCTCTAAGATTGTAGTTTTTATTGAATCTGTCTCGTACATCGTGGATATGACATACGCTATGAAGGATATCAAACCTTTGCACGTTATTCTGACTATAAACTCTTGAGTTTTGATAATTTTTTGGTGGTTTTTGAAAGCAAAATGTTACGCGAACAAGAACATGAGAATACATCTTCTCAGTCTCTCTCCTGCACACACAACAAGCTCGCCTTTTCTTAAAACATCGCCTGCAGCGATCTCCTTGCGAATCATACGTTTGTTTCCTAAAAGTTGACTTTCTAAGTCACCTTTGCAGCCACTGAATAAAGCATTTATTTTCTGACATGGTTTAATTGAAATTACCGATTCCTTGGTTGTGTGAGGCATAAGTGTATATTGGCAAAAGACCCTGCATCGTAGTACTTCAGACCTCTTTTGCGCTCGCATCTGTAATCCACCGAGGCATTTACTAATTCTTATATGTTCCTTTAGGGCTGTATAGACGAAAGTTTCGAGTTAGTGAAGATTTTAGTAACGAATGGAGCCCGTTTGGATATAAGGGATAATGAGGGATGGACTCCCTTACATGCGGCCGCAAGCTGCGGATCGGTAGATATAGCCAGGTAGGTTATTTATTTTATATATTTTTCTGGAATACTTCCACATAGGGGGCAAATGACTTCGTATGTAGCTTGAAAACAAACATGTACAACTCTAGGTCGTGTATTTTTCGAGATTATAGCTTTATATGTAAGATCTTGCGGACATGTTTTCAAATGCCTCACTAAGCTATTTGTGGAACTCGCAAGGAATGATTGTGGTAGGTTCGCCTCGAGAAAGGCGCGATCGAAGTTCAGAATTTTCGCTGTATGTTCATGATTATTGTTCGAATATTCAATAAATAGTACATATAATCCATAATAATCATTTCAATTCAGTATTTGTGGTTTATGGCGGTGAAACATAGCGAAATCACTACAGCAAATAGTCAGTATCATATAACCATCAAAGGTATTTTCAGTGCCGCTTATAGATCAGAGACATTATTACAGTTATAACAGTTATTACCTAAAAACGTAGTTTCGATTAGATATGCTTACATCCATCAATTTATTGTACTTGTCAAGGCAGAACAGCCCATTTGTCCTATAGAAACTTCAGTAATCGTGACATAAATAGATATGTGATTGAAAACTATTACTGTGTGTGCCTCCATGATCTTGATCGATCCGACATTTTAGCATACTTCTGTGCACTGAAAAACACTGTAAATCTAGCTCATATATGCTACCAATACTTGCAAAACACTGCAGTTCATGTCAGCAACTCACGAGCATTGTTTATATGTGGTTTCATGTACAATTCTAGTCGTGTTTTAACAATGTATTTGATAATCATGTTCACCCTACGGTGGTCGATCACTAGGACACTGCATAACATAACAAGGGATTCTCTGTGGAGTTGGTTTGTTTATGAAGCCACTCCAACCTCGATCGCAAAGTTCTAGTGGAATTTTCCTATCCCTGAATAACTTAAGGCTAAACTCGTTTGTTTCGAAATCAATTCATTTTCGAACCTTCCATCGCATCAAAGATCATACCTTTAAATGTTAATTTCAGCATCTGACCGGCTTTTTATTGATTCTAGTTGTGTACTCAGTCAGCTTAGTTGGTGTATAATTGTTCTTTAGTATGTAGCCTCTTAAACACTATTTAGCCCTCTAACTCTTTGAAATTTAACCACATTCCTATTTTCTATCAACTAAGGAAACCATTTTGCAGTATTTAAATGGTTGCTCTTGTTGTACTTTTCTAAGGCATAGCTTCTGCATCATTATACACTTACTAAAGAACACAGAACAGTAAAATCTGTCTGTAGTGGTCTTATCTAGTCACCAGTTGTAGGAATATATGAACATATTCCAGTTATTCGAATTAAGCCCAATGTTCAATTTGTACATTTCAGTATTCAAGTTGAAATATATTGATTGACACACAGTGTGGGTCATAATTTTTGGAAAATACTCTGGTTTTAGTTCAAAAAATAAATAGAATCTGTTAGTAATTTAAACTTATATATGATGAGTATTAGTAGGTAAAAATTTCCAATCATTGAACTCGTTGTATCATTAAATGCTTTTTTATTTTTCAAAAAGGAAAAATATGTATATTCCATTTTATCCCTATTTTGATAAGTATAAAACAGTTCGAAATACAAAAATATTTTACAATCTAGAATAAATCCTTTATTTTAGTTAAAACATTGCATGTCCTAATAATGTTATGAATCAAAATGAAAAACTTCTCTAGTGCATTTCAGTATGTTAAATATGAGAAATCTCTGTTTTTAAAGTGTAATCTAGCTTGTGTACAAAATTATTTTACAGTCATTTATACTAAACTCATCTTGAAAATTAATTTGTAGCATATAAAAATGGTATGATTTGAAACTCATTTAGTTATATATTGTATACACATTAGTTGATTTGAAAATTATAATTTTTTTGCACCATATAATCTATAGAAGACTTTAGATCATAAATTTCTAACTACGTTCAAACATAATCTAGTTTATGTACTGCTTGTGTACATTTTTGTTAATCTAACATTTTCAAGTCATTTGGATGGAAATCATTATGTTATATTGTGTATGTATTCTAGAAATTGATTTGAATCAAAACTAGTTGCTGTTGTTGTACAGTATTATGATAAATTCTGTTCTAAAACATTATATGATCAATTGGACAAGAACATTATATAATCATTCAATTTAAACTCATGTCGTCTTATAGAAATTGATTTGAGCCAAAATTAGTTACGTCGTTGTACAGTATGATCATAATTTGAAATTCTGTTCTAACACATTATATCATTGTACAAAGCATTTTATAGTATAGTCATTCAAATCAATTCATGATATTTTTTTCTAGAATTTGAGCCAAAAATATAGTTGTTGTATGACAATATTTTGCAAAATTCTGTGTTATTAGTTTAAATTAATAATAATTTGAAATTCTGTTCTGATACATTATATCATTGTACAAGAACATTTTATATTCATTCAAATTAAACCTATAATGTCTTCTAGAAATTGAGCCCAAAATATAGTTATTGTATGTATCGTATGACAATATTTTGTAATTACTCTGTTTTATTAGCATCATCTGCCTTATTTTTCAAAAAATCATTGTCATTATCAAAGCTAGTCCACTAGCTCTGAATCATGCAAAGTGTGTTGGTATTTTTTTTCTATTGCTATTGATTTATTCATAGCATATTTTGTTGTACATGTCTGTGTTAATATCACCATAAAAAGTTGTTGCTTTGGTAGATAATGAAACAAATATTTCCTTTAAGAACTTCAATGAATCACAAAGTATGTTGGTATTGATCAGTAATAGGTTAAGTTGTTTTCAATGCATTTTCTTTCAAAAAGAATATTTTATTGTAGCCATTTCTTGTCTGTGATAGCAATGTGTTCTGGCTGTGAAAAACATGAGCGTTGATTGTATTTTCAAATCAAAATTAACCACAGTTTTACTATGTTTATAAACTACAACAAAATGTGTTAGCTTCTGATCTTTATTGACCACATCCATTATTTAAATATCTTGAACAACATTATGGTTGTATTTATAAAAACATTTGCCATCTGCACTATTAAAACACTTATGTAGACATTAACCAGCTTTATTCAAATCGGAAACATTCAGTGGGTTTACTAGATAGCATGGCAGAAACTTCATCTCAAACACATGTGTGGTGGTTTGACTTTTCCACTTAGATCTTTTATTTGTTTCTGCAAACGGAAAGTTGAAACATATTTGATGTTTTTAAGTACCTACAATGAGCCTATTTATGGCATTTAGGATGATGCTGTTGATGATGATAATGGTGGTGGTGATGATGACAATGATGGTTTAGATGGTGATTACAGTAATATGATAATGATGATGGTAATATGATGAAAGTTGTGATGATGATATTATTGATGGAGATTACCATTGGAGTTGATGATGGTGGTGATAGTGATGACAATGATGGACATGACAATCAGATGATGAAAATGATGATGTCATTTATGTTGACATTTCATTATATTGTTTAAGATGATAGTTGTGATGATGATGATAATATTAATGACGTTGTTGGAGATGGCTGTCGTTGGTGGTGACAGTAGCAGGGGCAGTAGTGTTGGTGAAGACAAAGATGAAAGTTATGATCATGATGATTATGATGATGATGATATCAACAATGTTGTTGGAGATGGCTGTTGTTGGTGGTGACGGTAGGGGTGGTTGTGTTGGTGAAGACAAAGATGAAAGTTGTGAGGATGATGATTATGAGGATGATACTAATGATGTTGTTGGTGGTGGCGGTAGGGTGGTTGTGTTGGTGAAGACAACAATGAAAGTTATGATGATGATGATAATATCAATGATATTGATGGAGATGGTTCTTGGTGGTGGTGATAATAATAGTAGTCATGATGAAGTATGAAAAATGTAATGTACTAATTGAATGCATTTAATTTCAGGTATCTATTAGAAAAAGGTGCAGATGTTGCAGCCGTCAATAATGAGGGGGAATTACCCCTGGACCTGGCAGAGGAGGAGGATATGGAAGATCTACTAACTGATGAAATTGAAAAACTAGGTAAAATAAAAGAACAATGAATTGATATGTAGAGTTTGTCTTCTGCGCAACTGTAGTGTGTGTCATCTTACAACTTTCCCTCCCAGAACAAGGTGTGGGAACACAACCTGCAGTTGTGGGATTGTCTCCAGGCACAACAGTCAGGTCTTAGATACTACAGGGCCCACTGTTAATAATTGGCGTTGTATACCCTTTTGTGGTGTCCCTGCCTTCATATGTAAAGTAAAGTAACCTTATTTAACGTCGGTAACTTGTGACAGTAATAGATTGATAAACTTGAGGCCGACGGTACTCATTTTACTTCCCTCTCTCCATCAGTGCTTTGTTTTATGGGTATTTAAAGCTACTTAAAGCTACACGGAAAGGAGAGAAGTCGAAACAAGGATGTAAAACAGTCACACAAACTATGAATGCACAAGAAACTAATTTACAGCCAATTCTGCCATTTTGTGTATTTTTATCTGTGTCTAAGTTGCACTTTACTAAATGGGTGTGCTCATTTCTTTTCTCTGAGTTTTGGTGAAACTGCTTGATAGACCAAATCGGCTAACGCGTTGCTATGTATGTTTCCACCCAATTCAAATCTTTTGGGAATAAGATTCTTTGTCATATGTATTTTGATATCACGTGGAAAATGTTTGGAACAAAGGTTTTTATTCCCAGAGATTTTGAATTGGGTAGAAACGTACATAGCAACATGTTAGCCGATTAGGTCTATTGATGCCTTTGATGAAAGTGACCTGTTGCAAACTATTCCTGCAAATTTTATACAACTGATCATTTTAAGGATTTAATTAAGTTTTGGTGAAGATTGATGCTTTTAATGAAAGTGACCCATTGCTAAAGTGAACTATTCCTGCAAATGATGTACAACCAATCAGCTTTGTGTTCACATTAGGACACAATTGAGTATTTGTACCTGTGAGAAGAGAGTCAGTCAAGAAAAATAGATTCAAATTGGTCGTCATTTTATAGTTTAGTGTATGTTGTCATTAGCTCTTGTCTTTATCTATGTATGTTCCGTTATAAGGGATGGACCATTAGATTTTTTTTTTTTGGGGGGGGGGGGGGGGATTGAAAATAAATTTTTACCAAAAGCTATATTCTTTAGTTCAAAGTATTCATATTTCACCGCTCGCCCATTAAATTATCTCCCCAATATTTGTAGTTCTGATCAAGAAGGGGACAGTGAGATCAAGAAAAATTTAATAAGCGGTGCGGCGTGGCACACATTTATTTATTTATAATAATAATAATAACTTTTTTAACGTCTCAATCTTCTAGTTGGATGCAGTGCGCCCTACTAATCAGGAGACTCACTCACACTCACTACCTTTACATTTAATATTTTGCACACAACTCGGCTCACATGTTCATTTTTGCTGAGGGAGGAAAACCGGATAACCCGGAGAAAAACCCTCGTGGCATAGGAGAGAAGAACACATCAAACAAACTCAACTCACATATAATCCATGCCCGAGCCGGGACTCGAACCTGGACCACAGCGGTGAGAGGCCAGGCCACCCATGCCACCCATAAAATATATATTTATTATTTACCCATATTCATTTATTCAATCCTCCATTAATTTATGTAACCATCAATTCAATCATGGTCTTCATCTCCGTATTTTCTTCTGTAGGAATTGATGCTGAAGAAGCACGTAATTTAGAAGAAAAATTAATGTTAGAAGATGCACAAAGCTGGCTAAACAAGAATTGTATAAATGATTTGAAGGATAGAACAGGTCAGTGAACATTCTTATTTCTACAAATAAAGCCTGATATTAACTAGCAGCATTAGCACGCATTTACATACATACATAGACTTTATTAAATAACAGGGTCTGGTGGTACTACCGCCTAAATGACACTTATTGGACTGAGAGTAGGGCATGGAGCTCCTGGGTGGTCTGACCTATCTACACTACAGGGCCCCACTGAGAATTGGCATCAAGCTGTTGTGGTGACCCTGCCTTCTTCGCAAGAAGAATTAGGGACACAAGTGCAAGCAACATATGTAGGCTCAGTTGTGTACTTCTCATTAGCAGCCCTTGTCTTTTTTTTGCTTGTACCGTCAAGCAGAACATTGATATAGAAAAACCTGCAAGCTTTATCTTGAAAAGGAGTTTATACTTTTTAACACCAACAATATTTTTAGTTTAGAGCGAAACACTAAAACCATGGAATAGATACAAAATGGCTACTAACTGATAGTTTTTATTTAATGACTATTTAGTCACTATCACTCAACCAGAAACATCATGAGATATACAGTGGCGAGTTGAAGACGAGCGACTGTATATCTCATACAGATCGGACATTGTATAGTACTTATGAAAGTCCAACATTAGTTCTTTTATATTTTACTAAAATTATCAAGATAAAAGTAAATGATAACATACAAAAGTAAATCTGGCTGAGAAAATTCAAGTTGAAACTTATTCAAATCGGGATGAATCTGTATGGGATATACAACCTTTGTCATGGACGTGAATTCTGTCAATTTTTCATTGATTATTCATGAATTTTATAATATTTTTCACAAAATGTATTTTTCTCGCAAATAATAGTAACATACAAACTATAAAATAGTAAGAGCAAAATAATACACAGCAAAAATAAATCAAATTAAAATAGCACCCTGAAAGAAAGTTAAGAGGTAAAAACTTCTCATTTAAAAAGTGAGTCTGTTTTCATTCAATGAATGAATTTATAATCAATTTCTATAACCACCATTATTTTGATTATGTTTTGACTTCCTTTTTATTCAGTAACCAAATAGTAATGATAATAACGAGTGTCTGGTTTGAAACTTCTATAAATTACTGTTAACAATAATTACATACTAATCAAAAATTGATTTTCAATTTAAAATTAAATATATTAAATCAAGAAATTCTTTTCAAAAATTAAATTAATTAGTTTTTCTTGGAAAAAATTCTTACTTGATGCTAACATGTTTTTTTTTCCGTCTCAAAAATATTGCTACTAATATTTATTTATTATTACATTTTGACCTTGGTTTGATATTAGTGTGTCAAGGGCAGACACTAAGTTCTGTTTTATATTTGTTTCCTAGCTTTAAAAGGCTTTCTTTAAGTACTTTAAGTAGCTCTTAACTGCCACTATGTAAATACAGACTTGTAGAAGTGAGAAATTTAATCCACCTGTGAACCTTAATCAGGAAATTAATACCTTATTGTTTGATGTAAGGCTATAATACATGTTATTCATTCAAAATATTTCTATTTCTACATCCTATAGTTATATAGTTATATATCCACATTTCTTTTTTTACTCTGACGAAGGGCTAAAGCTCGAAACGTCAGTAAAGTTAAGTCAACATTTTTTACGGTGTTACAAATTTCATTATATTATTACCTATCGTTTATATCAAACTCAGATGCAGCCTATACTAGTTTACCCGCTAGTTTCCATTAACATGCACTCTACTTTGACAACTAATATACACTTAATTGAAAAAATGTTGTTGTGTACGAAACATAGATCGTAGATTGTAGATCATAGAAGCATAGATCAGGGTAGTGAATGGGATTTTAATGAATAGTATTCATGAGACTTGTCCTTAAGTACCATACTGGTGCATTCAACGTGGAGACTGAGACTGTAGAAGCGGTATTGAAAGTCTATTGTTTTATCCATTCACCACTTCAGTCTCCACTTTTATGATCTGCAATCTATGATCTACATTACAAACACAACAACAATTTTCAAATTGAAAACCAATTGTAGCTACATTTGTCAAACAGTAGAGATAAAACTGGCTATATTTCTGTTTTTTGATACATTCACTCCTTACCCAACAACATGCTATAAAGAAAATATATCACATTCTATCACGGCTTAGCTTGAGCAACGAAGAACTCAAAACTTGATATTTTGAGATTATTTTGTAGTCAGTACAGAGCATTTAAAAAATTAACACAGCTCACAAAGAAGCCGCCGTATGGTGCTGTTATGCTTGGTAAGGCAAGAAATGCACTTATCAAGAAACAATAAAGATACCACAGGTTTTTATCTCTACTCTTTTACTAATTTACCTATAATTAAGACAAAAGCTGTGTAATAACCAACTTAAAACTGAAGTATATTGCCCAGAGCTAACCTGTTGGGTTCCCTGTGTATTTGAAATGTATTTGTTTAAGACTTATAGTGTGTTTGTTATAAACCAAAACCTTCAACCTTGTGATATATCTTCTGAGCTTTTCGGGTCTTAGTACCCGTCATCAGGGATTAACAGTTGAATTATCCTCATTACCAATTTTACATTTACATGTAAGTTGGTCTAACATCTGCACTAAAGACATTTTTATAAGCTTGCTCAATGAGCGGCAAAAGATTAATGCCAAAAACAACCTACAAACAACTTTGGTTATACACTGGAACCCCGCCCTACGGCCACCCGATTAATACAGCCACCCGGTTTTTGCGGCCAGTTTTTTAGGTCTGGACGAAATGCATGCCCATACATTTTCTATAAATTTACCTGCTTAATACGGCCACCCCGTTAATATGGCCACTTTTGGCTGTTCCTTCGGTGGCCGGATTAATGGGGTTCCACTGTAATAATAACAATTTATTATATAAAAAAATACTTTATGGGGTACTGAAACCTATGGTGCTCAAACTTGTTCTGTAGCTACTGCCTCTCTTTGGAACACTTTGCTTGCTGATCTCAGGAACATTAAACAGCTACGTTCCTTCAAAAACAAGCTAAAAACATTTCTATTTGACAATTTTTTCCTTTCACTTGCTGACTGTTAATGAACTCAAACTTTCTTCACTCTGCACGCGGACTACGGCCCATGTGCAGTATTTAAAATTTCTCTTTCATTGAACAATCAGCACATGCCTGTATTTGCTGATAAAGAACTCACGTCAGTCTCTAACCCCTATTTATTGTGATGGTCTAATTATTGTTATATTTGATTTTCAGGAGCAACTGCTTTACATGTAGCAGCGTCTAAAGGATATCTAAAAGTTATAGCGTAAGTGTTTTATTGAAATAAGTAGTAATGAACTTTATTTATGCACACATATCCTTATGTCCAAGGCACTTAATTTTACATTAAATATAGTCTAGACAATCAAACTAGAAGGTTGTTATATGTGATCACTGTTAGAAACAAACACTTCAGAAACAAAGATATTTGGGAAATTTTCTACAACAGGGCTGATGCCGTGCGGCCCACCACAATTCATTTTCGCCCGCTAGGTGCACATTTTCAATAGGGCTGTTTGTTGTTTGGCCTAGTATATTGATAATAATAAGGTATTATTTTACAAGTAGTGTTGTTTTATCTTGTAGGTTACTATTACAACTAAATGTAGACCCTAATGACAAAGATAATGATGGTTGGTCTCCATTACACGCTGCTGCTCACTGGGGACAAACAGAGGCATGTGAGCTGTTAGCTGATAATGGTGCTGACTTCACTTCTAGAAACAAAGTGGTAAGTTTGAACTCGACATCAATCAATCAATCAATAACTTAATAGACCTTTTGCAACACATGACCCTACCCCTTTTAAAATAGAGCAGCTGTGTCAAAATGAACATCAGAAATGAGAAGAGCACCTAAATATTAGTAAGAAAGCAAAGTTTTAAATGCAGCTCATAATGTTGAATATAGGAGAAATGTCATTAAATATAAAATTAAATATTTTATATTTAATGCCATTTCCCTTGTGTTACATTTTTTGAGCTGAGATTTTGCCTTCTTACTAATGTTGAGGTGCTCTTTTCATTGCTGATGTTCATTTTGACACAGCTGCTCGATTTAAAAGGGGTAGCGTAACACTAATCGTGCAGACTGTAGAGATTAACGTATTGGTAATAATAATAATATAATAATAATAATGTCTTTATTAACTAGTAAAAATACATACCTATTATTTACAATAACTATATCTAGATAACATACTAATTATTTAAAATCAATATTATGTGATAAAAATTTATATACAATTATACTATTTAGCGAATAAATTACATCTAAAATATAGCCTATTTATAAAGTAATATAGTAGAAATAGTAGAAATCTACTACCATACATGTACTGTAGCCTGTACTAATGCATCTTTTGTCAAAACGTGAAACTGGAGTATTGATGCTACATTGGGCCACAAATAAACAATATGCCCTCCAATAGTCATGTTATTGTTCTATTAATGAGATATTGTTGTTTCTTCATCATCAGGGTCAAACTCCTATAGATTTAGCTGAACCAGATTTGGTAACAATTCTAGAACAACTTAAAAAGAGGCAAAATGATAAAAGTAAAATCAAAGAGGTAAATTGATGTTGTTTTTATTACCCTTGTCATCTTTATCTTTGACACAATCATAACAATTGTTATTACCACTTCATCATTATGATAATTATCATTTACTTCATCACCACTATTTGCATTATTAACATTGATATTATTCATTCATTTTTCATTCATTTGTGCATTCATTTGTTCATTCATTTGTTCATTCATTCGTTCATCCATTCATTTGTTCATCCATTCCTTTATTCATTCGCTCATCCATCCATTCATTTGTTCAACCATTCATTCATTCATTTATTTCTTCACCCATTCATCCATTCATTCATCCATCCATTCATTCATTTATTTCATCCATTCATTTGTTCATTCATTCATTTGTTCATCCATTCATTTGTTCGTTCATTCATTTGTTCATAGATTCATTTGTTTATTCATTCATTTGTTCGTTCATTCATTTGTTCATTTGTTCATTCATTCATTTGTTCATTCATTCATTTTTTCATCCATTCATTTGTTCATTCATTCATTTGTTCATCCATTCATTTGTTCATCAATTCATTTGTTCGTTCATTCATTTGTTCATT
>JAUPMH010093305.1:0-17756 GCA_032270665.1 Metridium farcimen
GGAATATAGTACAGACGGAATGCCAATATGGCCGCCACTTCGTTATTCTATTTTTTTAATTCATATTTTAATTGACTTCTACATTAAAATTATAGATTAGAATGACATCAACAAAGGTGATGGAAAGCGAGAGAAAAATTATTGGCTCTTCCGACTTCCGAAAAATTATGGGCTATCCATCAAGTAAACTGGTTCAAAAACCGGTTTGTCCTGCCTACATCACCAGCATTTGTGAATTTCCGTTGACTTTTGACCTCACGCATGCTCAACAGGGTAATTATCGGGAGTCGGCAGAGCCATTTTTCTCTCGCTTTCCGGAGGAGGAGAAAGGTGGCTTCGTTCGCAGAGTACAAAGGTGTTTGTTTGTTTACTTTGTATTTCATGTTTATTACATACAATTAACCGCGCGCGTTGTGTACGGTGTAATTTTATTTTTTTTAAATATGATATGTACACCTAGTTAGCTCACACGGTCCTTTGTCATTCATTATAGCCCTTAGGATGGACGATTAGTACGAAAGCTCGGCTTATTGAAATCTTAGCTTTTAATACGTTGTGGATACAAATTTATTTACAATATTCAACAGTTATTCGCAAAAGGCGAGGTGAATATTCATCGAGCCTGAGGAGAATAATTGTTTTAGTATAAACTAGACGGCCCTCAATATAGGGTTAAGCCGTGCCCTGTATTCTTGTGGTCAAGTCCCTTATAGACAGAAGTAAATCTATTATGAAAACTGTTTGGCAATTAATTCCTTTTCTATGTATTTTTGTTTTATTTACTGGCTATAGGTAAACTTAGTCCTTTTTGTATACTTTCTTGATTTACAATTTCATCCATGTACATTGTTTTACCAATATTGCATGCATGGATACTATGTATCTTTGATGACTTGGGAATGCTTCTTGCGATATCTTTTCTTACAGCCCTCCTTGTAGCTCTTTTCTTAAAGAAAGCATGTGTAAGCTGTTTTAAAGGTAGTCGGCTTAGTTCAGTCTCGTCGAACAGTTAAAGAGTGAGAGTTTTTTTTATATTTATTATAGTACAAACATGCATGGCGTGATCTACATTTGTTTATTGGTATCAATAATGTATTTTTTTCACTTACTTTTACAGACAACTCAAGTGCTTCTGAGAAACGTACAGTCATCAAAACTTAGATTTAAATAAATCACATAGTACATATGAACCAGTTTCAAAATTGAAATGAAAAACAAAAAAAATATTGATGGGCGAATTGACATCACAAAGGGCTAAGTAAAAACTGCTGTACATGTTCTTAACACAATTGATTTTTTATTTATAATATGTACTTAACCAATGTTCTCATAATCAAATTTCAGTACATTGCATAGATTAAACATAATAAACAATACAATAATAATACCAAGGAAGACAGTCATCTTTCCAATACTGTTGGTATTGACATCAGTAGGAACCAGCAATGAATCCAAGGGCATATTTTATTTACTACATTTCTTATACAATTTTTTTTTGTCATTTAACTTTAGTATGTGTTCATTTTTTTGGGGGGGTGGCGACCTTATTAACTTTGTTGGTCTCTTCGTTTTTAGCTTCTATGAGAGACTCCTCACGAATAATAGTAGCGACTCCACAAAGGATAAAAACGTTAGAAAACAACCAGAAAACAACAGAATGATCGACGACTCGATCATCAACCTCGTGGTGTATTTCTTGTATCGTTCTTACGCTCTACTGCTGGTCAAAATGCTTTGGGGAACCGCCACAGGGAGACCAACGTTGGGTTAAATACGAATCGAAATCAACAGCAACATTCAAAATCGCTCTAGGTTCACTTCAAATCTCAATAACATTCTTGAAAACTACTATAGAAATGGATATTTTTTGTTTATCAACATTTCTGTTGTGTTTTTATTGATTTAGTTATCATTTAGATATTTTATGGCCTATATTTTCAACACGCGTACAGTCCAAAAATTTGCCTGTGTTTTTTAGTGATCGCGGGGGCATGGGACTTTCGACCCGACGGAAAAAACAACCATCTGCATTTTAAGAGCCGTGCCGGCCGAGAGGCCTGGGCACGGCTAATTAAAATAATATTTCAGCGAAACGCCGCTGGTGACCATCGAAAAAATATAATAGTCTGAAGTTCTGGAACCGATCAGTGCGCGCGATTTTCTGTAAACACCTTCGTATTTATACTAATTGAAATTAATGAAATATGAACGAATAAAAGACTAGTATACACTAGAAAATTTTCCAACATCTGCATGTGACAATAGTCCTCTTCACAGTTCCCTGCCCAGACTTGAAAGGTAGCCGGGCTTTTGTATCGAAGCGAGACGAACAATGAGCATGCAATGATAGGCCTTTTAACACCTTGCGGGACAATTATTGACGTGTCTATATCATTACAAGCTAAACGTGTCCTCGCTTCGATGCAAAGGCCCGGCTACCTTTCAAGATGGCGCAGGGAACTATGAAGGAGACTGTGTACTTTTTTATACCTCATAAAACACGTGCTGCGAGTTTTCAATAGTAATTCATGACCATTTTTTCCAATATCGATGAAACAAAAGGAAAAGGAAGGTTGTTCGTTTTTGGGAATATACTGATTGACCTACAGTAATAATAGATGAATGCTAACGAACTTAAAAGCTAACGAACTTGATGACATTTTGTTGCAAACTTTTCATCGGTTGACTCAGAAGTATAATGGCTTAAAGTGCGGATAAACCAATGCAGAAGATCTCGGTTCGAATCCTAGCATTGGTACTCAAATACGTTTTTTCGCCAAAAATCGCTATTTAAAAGTAAATTGTTTCTAAGTCTGATGTTTACTGGTGGAGACGAGGGGGAGGGTAATATCTGTGCACGGAATTATGGACATGAAGCATTATATAATGACACGTGCCATTTTATAATGCTTCATGTTAATTTGCATTCCGTTGTTCTTCTATTCCCCTGGGCCGCACTCAAATCCCTCCCTGGGCTTTAAATTTCAAACATAGATTATGTGGTATAACATGCTTTCCTCGTGACCAGAGAGGAGCATCGGATTGGGGAATATTATTGAGAATAAACTGCACGACAGTAGTATGAAAAAGAATATATTTCTAAATAACAATAACATATATATCTATATAAAACTATAGTGAATTACAGTATATTACAAATTATAAAAAGGTACTAAAATCTAATTCTACAAAAAACTGTAGAATAAATCAAAAATTTATATCTGTATACTGCTAAAGTCCTAGTTCAAACGTCGCACCTCATCTTACTATTCAACAATTATTCGCAGAAGGCAAGGTGAATATCTAAAAGTTCTTGAACCAATCGACACTTGTGATTTTCTATAATCACCTGCATGTTTATACTAATACAGGTTTTCATTTCCTAAACAATGAAACAGCATGTTTACTTTCAAAATTGGTTTCACGTTATCTTGTACTATATGACAAAAGGCGCATTCACACAGGCAAAGCATCGATATGTTGTAAAAATATTCACAAATCCCAAGCCAAGAACTGAACACATTTAAATTTACTCCGAATCGAGATTATCCATGTGTAAATGCGCCTTTTGTCAAATTGTACAGCAGTACTAGATAACAGGAAACTGGAGTATTTGAGTCTAATAAATCAGCAAACAATGATTACTCACGAGAAAGAGTCAACTTTTAAAGCTATCAGTACTGGACATTAAAGAACCACCGAGGACGCTGGTATGCCCATTCTTAGTGCCTGTGCTTGACCCTATAACACAGGGTGTATTCAAACATTAACCATATCACTCCAAAAATATAAACTGCCTGCAATTGCAAAGTTTACAGACACTCATTCTTTTTATTCACCAAATAGCAATATAGACCGGCGGGAATATGTTGAACTAGTGTTGTTTTTGACGATATATAGTAACACAATAGAATTTTTACACGTATGAGCCAGTCAAGAACAACAGTTATTCAAATTGGTCCACATATTGCGATTGGCGGTGTATGGCGACCTGCTATTGTTCTTGACTAGATAGCTTTGAACTCATGTTGGAACACAATGGATTTTTCACATGTATTAGAGGCTAGCCAATCAAAAACGATAGTTATTCAAATTGGTCGCCAAATTTCGATTCGGTGTAACTCTAAAAGTAAGAGTTACATACCGAGAATGGAGGCTATAAGCCATATATATATCCCGCGGAATAGGCCCAAGGGATATATAGGCTTATAGCCGAACATTTGAGGTATGTAACTGTATAATTTCACACTTGATAAGGTTCTCTCTCACCAAAAAAAATGAGTTTAATCCTATTCTAACAAAGAAACATATTTTGAGTTAAGAAATGAAAAAAACGGAATTAAAAGTCTAAATTACTCAATACCATTGAAACTAATAACTATGGTGAAGTGGTGTTAATTTTTGTTTTCATACAAAGGTTTTCGCTTGATTGAAGTGTATTGAAAGTTTTATATTTTGTCATAAAAAATACTATTGACACAATTTAAACCATTTGGCTGAGATCTGACTCAACACTTTTGATAAGGTTTTCTGAAAAGAAAACAATATATGATTTTTCGTAAATTTTCGTATTTAAATAAATAAAACCAATCCCAAACGATATCAATAATCTGTTCATAATTTAATGTTCATTGTCAATGAATTCCCACAAGGAAATATTAAAAAATCGCTTTTTAATTCTATTCAGAATAATAATAACGAACTTGATGACATTAAACAAGTTTTTGTTGCAAACTTTCCCTCGGTCGACTCGGTAGTATAATGGCTTAAAGCGCCGATACAGCAATGTAGAAGATCTCGGTTCGAATCCTGGCATTGGTACTCAAAGACGTTTTTCGCCAAAAATCGATATTTAGTAATATCCTATCTAGGAATAAGATATATCCCTATGAATAACAAAGAAAACCGTATCAAGTGTAAAATAATCGGGGTTTAAACATTTACATCAGATGTATAATGTATTTCGGTCTAGGAATGCACTATTTGACACTCACCAGAAGTCAAACGTTTTTGAAATAGCTACACATGAAAAGGTTGGTTAAAATAATAATTCCATTTGTTAGTACTTTGGTGTAAAATCCCGTGGGAGGGAGGTACTCGGGGTTAAAGCATCGGGTGTCAAAATTGAAAATATCGAATTGCGACATATTTTGGTATATTAAACGGTATTGTAAAAAGACAAATTCCATCTTTTTACACGCTTTTTTCGTTTTGTGTGGTACCTCTGAGGGGTAAATAATCATCCGTGCCACGCCCTTTAGAAAGGACTTCGGATATCTTTTAGGGTTGTTCTTGCATTCCCGACGAGCATATACCCGATACGTTTACCTCCGAGTCCTCTCCGAGTCCTTCCGAGTCCTCTCCGAGTCCTCCCCGAGTCCTTCCATTGGTGTAAAAGGAGAAGCTTTTCCGATCTGTCCCCGTTATGTATTTTCTTTATGTACGAATTGACCCAGGATTACTCTGCAAGAGAGGTTGCCTTGCTTCCTGTCGAGTTCTACTGCAGCATAGATTGATAATCACTGCAGGAATTGCAACAATAAAAGCAACAATAACACCAATATTGAGCGCAATGACAATATCCACTATTACGTTACTGGACTCTACGTCATATGACGCAAATCGAAGCATGATAAATGATTGATGTAGAACGGCAAGTGTTAGCACCTCCAGGAAGTTTTCAAACGACCTTTCACCATCTTGTACATAATACGGCTCAAACTTAAGTTGGTAAATCAAAGATATTATTAATACAATCGAAACAGTTAATGTCTGCATGGAGCTTGTGTGAGGGAAAACAGCCAAAAATACCGCAATAAAGAGTTTGCGTAAAAGTTTCAGTATTTCAAAGTACCATTGAACGTTTTCCTTATATGGTTGATAAATAGCACCCAGCCAAGAATTACATAGTTTTCTATTTTCCTCAGAAAAATTATCTCTGTTCCACTTGTACCAAATAAGCAAAGACTGCAAAAGTACAGGGACGCCAATGATATACAATATCACTCCAAGCCAACCTAATAGTTGCAGCATTGGGTATATCGGATCATCTTCAGAGCATTGTACCCATGGTGCTATGCGCAAATACGAGATCTCGCCATCATCTTTACATGGTAATAGGATTGTAATAATTTGCTTGCTTACAGGAAAAAACGTAAGACATAGGCATGTGATGCTAACCTTCTTACAGGAACTGCGAAAGTCTCTAAGAGGGTCACCAGCTCCTGTGGTTCTGCTAACTATGACTGCACGAAAGCCATAAATCATCCATATCAACAGCAAGCAGGCAATTGGAAACATAAACACGAGAAGATAGTTGCCTAATGGTGTGAACAAAAAGGGATACTGACAAGAGATTCCAGTGAAGTCCAGATTCATTATACTGCTCATATAATGCTGAACCGATACGACAAACTTAGGAATAGGACTATTGTTCGCTGAAATCATTGCATCAAGAACTTGAATGTAAAATACCAGTATTGAAATGATACCACGAGTGTTCTCTGATATTCCAGCGACATAAAAGAACAAAAGAACTACGCTAACTTCCAGAAACCAACCGGTAATCACATGCACTAGTCGGAATGTCACTAAAAAGACCAGCTCAACAAAAGCGATGATGAATCGAGCTCTGATTGAATTGCTGCACAAATATGCAGCACTCAACATAGCCAACACGCAAATAATGATCACTGGAATGAACAAGTATGGACTGATCAGCGTTGATGATTGTGTTTGGCAGTTAATACATAGCGACCCAGACTTGTAGTACCCGTGAATGCACTTTGAGCACAGGCGGTTTGTACTACCAGGGTGACAAATACACGATTTGTTACATACAGTGGTGTGACTAGTAACATTGAACCAGCATTGACAGTCTCCGTGTGGATTACAAGCCCAGTCTTTTTCACTAGGAAAACTAGGGCACTCTACAAGGTGAGTCACGTTATTTACCGATGGTGAAGGCCAGTAACCACGTTTGAGCGTCATGAAGATCTGCGGCACGTCATTATCGAGTAGGCTAGTTGGCTTTGTTTCCCCGGAGCAATTCCCATTAGGCATGCACTTTTTGCACTGAGCCAAGCTCCCATAGTACCCCTCCCCACAAACACAAAATATGTAACCATAGTAACTTTCATCCATTAAAGCGCTCCCATCGGTGGACGTTAGTGTTGCAAAGGGACAACTGTACTCGACATTTTTCTGACGAAAGTTTGGAGTTATGCGCATGTTGGATTGGATATCTCCACTAGTTACATTTATCTTGGAAACAGGAGCTCTCATTTTGGGATTACCTCTAATATCTATGAACATCAAAGATTGTAACAGTATGAAATTACCAGGAATTTCACCTTCAAATTCATTGTGTGAAATATCCAGCGTGTTTAAAAACATATAATCATTATGGACTTCCGGTATCAAACCCCCGATTTTATTTCGGTTTAGATTTAGTTCAATGAGACTTGTCAACGCCCAGATTGACGTATCCAGACTCCCATTGAAGTCACAGCTACTGATATTTAGAATCCTAAGCGAAGCAGTCGGCGTTAGTGCTGTTATAAGCGTTTTTACATTGACAGAAAGCTGCTCATTTTCCCCCAGTAGAAGAATCTCTAATCCAGGCGATCCTTTGAACGTTAATTCACTATCGATTCTACGGAAATGATTATTGGAAAGATCAAGGATCCTTAAGCGAGGTAGATTTCCTAATTGCTTTGGAATTGTCTGTTGTAACGCATTAGAGTGCATAATGATGGTGGTCAAATTGGTCATTTTATCAATGCTTGAAGGTATAGGTCCACTGATGTCAGGGTTTAGGGGCAACACAAGTTCTATTAAATGAGGAAAACAATCACCAAAGTCGTCCGGTAATACACCATATATGCCTGCTCTGGACAAGTGCATTTTCTCTAGTGACGTCATTCCCAAGGAAATGCTAATATTTCCATTAACAAACATAAACTCCAGGTCCAAAAACCAAACTTTCTTAAGTTTTCCAATGCCTTGAGGTATTTGCCCATCGAATTTATTCTCACCAAGACTGAGAACCTTCAAATTTACCAGATTGGTAATGTTTTCAGGAATCGAGACATAAAGTCGTTGTTTAGATTTTTGACAACATAACTGGATCTTCTGTAAGGATTTCAAAGATGCAAAGATATACTCTGGAAGTCGCCCATGAAAATAACAAAATGCCAAATCAACGCGCAACAGTTTTGTCATATTAGGAAATATAAAGTCCTTCAATTCACCAGACAAGTTGTTACTCGGGAGACAAAATGCTCTCAAATTTCGAAGTTTCCAGAGACAACTTGGTATTTGTCCTGAAAGATTATTTTTGTTGAGTGTCAAACCAATCACATAGCCATCACGGCACGTGACCCCTGCCCAAGAACAGTGATCGACAGTTAAATTGGATTGACGACCTGTAGATGACCATCTACTTTGATTTGTCCAATTATGACCTCGGGTCTCGATATAAAGCTGCTGTAAGACAGCTCTTTCGACACTACGGTCAAATGTAGTGTCCAATGACTCGTCTGGAACTGTAATGCCATCGAAACACTTGAGATCAAGTGGAGCTTCAAATTCATTATTTACTGTGGAAGAAAATGAAGAGGATATTCATTAAAATGATTAATGAGCATGCACTTCAGGTAGGAGTACACAAACCATACAATAGCATAACATAGCAATCACTTCTTTGAGTAACAACAGAACTAATGTGAAGACACTAGTGAAATCTTTGAAATAGCGCGATAGGTTAAAGTCATTTAACCCATGAAATAGATATGTAATGTTTACAAAATGAGCGGCCGTGTTGTATCGTCAGATACAATCACAAGCCGAAGGCGCGTGATTGTATAGCCGATACAACACGGACGCAAATGTTATAAAAGTTATAAAAGTTAAATGTTAAAATGTTATAAAAGTCAATTCCATAAGTCCTTTGTTATGCCAGTGAATACAATGATCTAATTACTGTACGCTTTATTCTGTTATCGCGGTAACAAAGAAAATGTACATGCATTGAAATGTATGTGGATGACTGGAATGTACTTTAATAATACTATCTAATTTTAACAATACTATCTAATTTTTGCACGCTTTGTTCTGTTTTCACTGTAAGCTTATGCAAATTTTGAGCTTCGAATGCTTGGTGTGTTTATCTTGCTTTTGACTTTTGTGCAAGATGACTGAATGTATTGCTGGGAGCAGATTCCGGTAGCCGATGAGTGAGGAACAAGAGTACAGTTTAGTGAAAGGTACTGTTTCTAAAAACTAGCCTGCGTCACATCCGGACTTTTTCTCGGTTAAGTCCGGACTTAACCGAGAAAAAGTCCGGATGTGACGCAGGCTAGTTTTTAGAAACAGTACCTTTCACTAAACTGTACTCTTGTTCCTCACTCATCGGCTACCGGAATCTGCTCCCAGCAATACATTCAGTCATCTTGCACAAAAGTCAAAAGCAAGATAAACACACCAAGCATTCGAAGCTCAAAATTTGCATAAGCTTACAGTGAAAACAGAACAAAGCGTGCAAAAATTAGATAGTATTGTTAAAATTAGATAGTATTATTAAAGTACATTCCAGTCATCCACATACATTTCAATGCATGTACATTTTCTTTGTTACCGCGATAACAGAATAAAGCGTACAGTAATTAGATCATTGTATTCACTGGCATAACAAAGGACTTATGGAATTGACTTTTATAACATTTTAACATTTAACTTTTATAACTTTTATAACATTTGCGTCCGTGTTGTATCGGCTATACAATCACGCGCCTTCGGCTTGTGATTGTATCTGACGATACAACACGGCCGCTCATTTTGTAAACATTACATATCTATTTCATGGGTTAAATGACTTTAACCTATCGCGCTATTTCAAAGATTTCACTAGTGTCTTCACATTAGTTCTGTTGTTACTCAAAGAAGTGATTGCTATGTTATGCTATTGTATGGTTTGTGTACTCCTACCTGAAGTGCATGCTCATTAATCATTTTAATGAATATCCTCTTCATTTTCTTCCACAGTAAATAATGAATTTGAAGCTCCACTTGATCTCAAGTGTTTCGATGGCATTACAGTTCCAGACGAGTCATTGGACACTACATTTGACCGTAGTGTCGAAAGAGCTGTCTTACAGCAGCTTTATATCGAGACCCGAGGTCATAATTGGACAAATCAAAGTAGATGGTCATCTACAGGTCGTCAATCCAATTTAACTGTCGATCACTGTTCTTGGGCAGGGGTCACGTGCCGTGATGGCTATGTGATTGGTTTGACACTCAACAAAAATAATCTTTCAGGACAAATACCAAGTTGTCTCTGGAAACTTCGAAATTTGAGAGCATTTTGTCTCCCG
This sequence comes from Metridium farcimen, assembly GCA_032270665.1. Lineage (NCBI taxonomy): Eukaryota > Metazoa > Cnidaria > Anthozoa > Actiniaria > Metridiidae > Metridium > Metridium farcimen. The sequence goes on from JAUPMH010093305.1 coordinate 10,377, forward strand.
AGTAACAACTTGTCTGGTGAATTGAAGGACTTTATATTTCCTAATATGACAAAACTGTTGCGCGTTGATTTGGCATTTTGTTATTTTCATGGGCGACTTCCAGAGTATATCTTTGCATCTTTGAAATCCTTACAGAAGATCCAGTTATGTTGTCAAAAATCTAAACAACGACTTTATGTCTCGATTCCTGAAAACATTACCAATCTGGTAAATTTGAAGGTTCTCAGTCTTGGTGAGAATAAATTCGATGGGCAAATACCTCAAGGCATTGGAAAACTTAAGAAAGTTTGGTTTTTGGACCTGGAGTTTATGTTTGTTAATGGAAATATTAGCATTTCCTTGGGAATGACGTCACTAGAGAAAATGCACTTGTCCAGAGCAGGCATATATGGTGTATTACCGGACGACTTTGGTGATTGTTTTCCTCATTTAATAGAACTTGTGTTGCCCCTAAACCCTGACATCAGTGGACCTATACCTTCAAGCATTGATAAAATGACCAATTTGACCACCATCATTATGCACTCTAATGCGTTACAACAGACAATTCCAAAGCAATTAGGAAATCTACCTCGCTTAAGGATCCTTGATCTTTCCAATAATCATTTCCGTAGAATCGATAGTGAATTAACGTTCAAAGGATCGCCTGGATTAGAGATTCTTCTACTGGGGGAAAATGAGCAGCTTTCTGTCAATGTAAAAACGCTTATAACAGCACTAACGCCGACTGCTTCGCTTAGGATTCTAAATATCAGTAGCTGTGACTTCAATGGGAGTCTGGATACGTCAATCTGGGCGTTGACAAGTCTCATTGAACTAAATCTAAACCGAAATAAAATCGGGGGTTTGATACCGGAAGTCCATAATGATTATATGTTTTTAAACACGCTGGATATTTCACACAATGAATTTGAAGGTGAAATTCCTGGTAATTTCATACTGTTACAATCTTTGATGTTCATAGATATTAGAGGTAATCCCAAAATGAGAGCTCCTGTTTCCAAGATAAATGTAACTAGTGGAGATATCCAATCCAACATGCGCATAACTCCAAACTTTCGTCAGAAAAATGTCGAGTACAGTTGTCCCTTTGCAACACTAACGTCCACCGATGGGAGCGCTTTAATGGATGAAAGTTACTATGGTTACATATTTTGTGTTTGTGGGGAGGGGTACTATGGGAGCTTGGCTCAGTGCAAAAAGTGCATGCCTAATGGGAATTGCTCCGGGGAAACAAAGCCAACTAGCCTACTCGATAATGACGTGCCGCAGATCTTCATGACGCTCAAACGTGGTTACTGGCCTTCACCATCGGTAAATAACGTGACTCACCTTGTAGAGTGCCCTAGTTTTCCTAGTGAAAAAGACTGGGCTTGTAATCCACACGGAGACTGTCAATGCTGGTTCAATGTTACTAGTCACACCACTGTATGTAACAAATCGTGTATTTGTCACCCTGGTAGTACAAACCGCCTGTGCTCAAAGTGCATTCACGGGTACTACAAGTCTGGGTCGCTATGTATTAACTGCCAAACACAATCATCAACGCTGATCAGTCCATACTTGTTCATTCCAGTGATCATTATTTGCGTGTTGGCTATGTTGAGTGCTGCATATTTGTGCAGCAATTCAATCAGAGCTCGATTCATCATCGCTTTTGTTGAGCTGGTCTTTTTAGTGACATTCCGACTAGTGCATGTGATTACCGGTTGGTTTCTGGAAGTTAGCGTAGTTCTTTTGTTCTTTTATGTCGCTGGAATATCAGAGAACACTCGTGGTATCATTTCAATACTGGTATTTTACATTCAAGTTCTTGATGCAATGATTTCAGCGAACAATAGTCCTATTCCTAAGTTTGTCGTATCGGTTCAGCATTATATGAGCAGTATAATGAATCTGGACTTCACTGGAATCTCTTGTCAGTATCCCTTTTTGTTCACACCATTAGGCAACTATCTTCTCGTGTTTATGTTTCCAATTGCCTGCTTGCTGTTGATATGGATGATTTATGGCTTTCGTGCAGTCATAGTTAGCAGAACCACAGGAGCTGGTGACCCTCTTAGAGACTTTCGCAGTTCCTGTAAGAAGGTTAGCATCACATGCCTATGTCTTACGTTTTTTCCTGTAAGCAAGCAAATTATTACAATCCTATTACCATGTAAAGATGATGGCGAGATCTCGTATTTGCGCATAGCACCATGGGTACAATGCTCTGAAGATGATCCGATATACCCAATGCTGCAACTATTAGGTTGGCTTGGAGTGATATTGTATATCATTGGCGTCCCTGTACTTTTGCAGTCTTTGCTTATTTGGTACAAGTGGAACAGAGATAATTTTTCTGAGGAAAATAGAAAACTATGTAATTCTTGGCTGGGTGCTATTTATCAACCATATAAGGAAAACGTTCAATGGTACTTTGAAATACTGAAACTTTTACGCAAACTCTTTATTGCGGTATTTTTGGCTGTTTTCCCTCACACAAGCTCCATGCAGACATTAACTGTTTCGATTGTATTAATAATATCTTTGATTTACCAACTTAAGTTTGAGCCGTATTATGTACAAGATGGTGAAAGGTCGTTTGAAAACTTCCTGGAGGTGCTAACACTTGCCGTTCTACATCAATCATTTATCATGCTTCGATTTGCGTCATATGACGTAGAGTCCAGTAACGTAATAGTGGATATTGTCATTGCGCTCAATATTGGTGTTATTGTTGCTTTTATTGTTGCAATTCCTGCAGTGATTATCAATCTATGCTGCAGTAGAACTCGACAGGAAGCAAGGCAACCTCTCTTGCAGAGTAATCCTGGGTCAATTCGTACATAAAGAAAATACATAACGGGGACAGATCGGAAAAGCTTCTCCTTTTACACCAATGGAAGGACTCGGGGAGGACTCGGAGAGGACTCGGAAGGACTCGGAGAGGACTCGGAGGTAAACGTATCGGGTATATGCTCGTCGGGAATGCAAGAACAACCCTAAAAGATATCCGAAGTCCTTTCTAAAGGGCGTGGCACGGATGATTATTTACCCCTCAGAGGTACCACACAAAACGAAAAAAGCGTGTAAAAAGATGGAATTTGTCTTTTTACAATACCGTTTAATATACCAAAATATGTCGCAATTCGATATTTTCAATTTTGACACCCGATGCTTTAACCCCGAGTACCTCCCTCCCACGGGATTTTACACCAAAGTACTAACAAATGGAATTATTATTTTAACCAACCTTTTCATGTGTAGCTATTTCAAAAACGTTTGACTTCTGGTGAGTGTCAAATAGTGCATTCCTAGACCGAAATACATTATACATCTGATGTAAATGTTTAAACCCCGATTATTTTACACTTGATACGGTTTTCTTTGTTATTCATAGGGATATATCTTATTCCTAGATAGGATATTACTAAATATCGATTTTTGGCGAAAAACGTCTTTGAGTACCAATGCCAGGATTCGAACCGAGATCTTCTACATTGCTGTATCGGCGCTTTAAGCCATTATACTACCGAGTCGACCGAGGGAAAGTTTGCAACAAAAACTTGTTTAATGTCATCAAGTTCGTTATTATTATTCTGAATAGAATTAAAAAGCGATTTTTTAATATTTCCTTGTGGGAATTCATTGACAATGAACATTAAATTATGAACAGATTATTGATATCGTTTGGGATTGGTTTTATTTATTTAAATACGAAAATTTACGAAAAATCATATATTGTTTTCTTTTCAGAAAACCTTATCAAAAGTGTTGAGTCAGATCTCAGCCAAATGGTTTAAATTGTGTCAATAGTATTTTTTATGACAAAATATAAAACTTTCAATACACTTCAATCAAGCGAAAACCTTTGTATGAAAACAAAAATTAACACCACTTCACCATAGTTATTAGTTTCAATGGTATTGAGTAATTTAGACTTTTAATTCCGTTTTTTTCATTTCTTAACTCAAAATATGTTTCTTTGTTAGAATAGGATTAAACTCATTTTTTTTGGTGAGAGAGAACCTTATCAAGTGTGAAATTATACAGTTACATACCTCAAATGTTCGGCTATAAGCCTATATATCCCTTGGGCCTATTCCGCGGGATATATATATGGCTTATAGCCTCCATTCTCGGTATGTAACTCTTACTTTTAGAGTTACACCGAATCGAAATTTGGCGACCAATTTGAATAACTATCGTTTTTGATTGGCTAGCCTCTAATACATGTGAAAAATCCATTGTGTTCCAACATGAGTTCAAAGCTATCTAGTCAAGAACAATAGCAGGTCGCCATACACCGCCAATCGCAATATGTGGACCAATTTGAATAACTGTTGTTCTTGACTGGCTCATACGTGTAAAAATTCTATTGTGTTACTATATATCGTCAAAAACAACACTAGTTCAACATATTCCCGCCGGTCTATATTGCTATTTGGTGAATAAAAAGAATGAGTGTCTGTAAACTTTGCAATTGCAGGCAGTTTATATTTTTGGAGTGATATGGTTAATGTTTGAATACACCCTGTGTTATAGGGTCAAGCACAGGCACTAAGAATGGGCATACCAGCGTCCTCGGTGGTTCTTTAATGTCCAGTACTGATAGCTTTAAAAGTTGACTCTTTCTCGTGAGTAATCATTGTTTGCTGATTTATTAGACTCAAATACTCCAGTTTCCTGTTATCTAGTACTGCTGTACAATTTGACAAAAGGCGCATTTACACATGGATAATCTCGATTCGGAGTAAATTTAAATGTGTTCAGTTCTTGGCTTGGGATTTGTGAATATTTTTACAACATATCGATGCTTTGCCTGTGTGAATGCGCCTTTTGTCATATAGTACAAGATAACGTGAAACCAATTTTGAAAGTAAACATGCTGTTTCATTGTTTAGGAAATGAAAACCTGTATTAGTATAAACATGCAGGTGATTATAGAAAATCACAAGTGTCGATTGGTTCAAGAACTTTTAGATATTCACCTTGCCTTCTGCGAATAATTGTTGAATAGTAAGATGAGGTGCGACGTTTGAACTAGGACTTTAGCAGTATACAGATATAAATTTTTGATTTATTCTACAGTTTTTTGTAGAATTAGATTTTAGTACCTTTTTATAATTTGTAATATACTGTAATTCACTATAGTTTTATATAGATATATATGTTATTGTTATTTAGAAATATATTCTTTTTCATACTACTGTCGTGCAGTTTATTCTCAATAATATTCCCCAATCCGATGCTCCTCTCTGGTCACGAGGAAAGCATGTTATACCACATAATCTATGTTTGAAATTTAAAGCCCAGGGAGGGATTTGAGTGCGGCCCAGGGGAATAGAAGAACAACGGAATGCAAATTAACATGAAGCATTATAAAATGGCACGTGTCATTATATAATGCTTCATGTCCATAATTCCGTGCACAGATATTACCCTCCCCCTCGTCTCCACCAGTAAACATCAGACTTAGAAACAATTTACTTTTAAATAGCGATTTTTGGCGAAAAAACGTATTTGAGTACCAATGCTAGGATTCGAACCGAGATCTTCTGCATTGGTTTATCCGCACTTTAAGCCATTATACTTCTGAGTCAACCGATGAAAAGTTTGCAACAAAATGTCATCAAGTTCGTTAGCTTTTAAGTTCGTTAGCATTCATCTATTATTACTGTAGGTCAATCAGTATATTCCCAAAAACGAACAACCTTCCTTTTCCTTTTGTTTCATCGATATTGGAAAAAATGGTCATGAATTACTATTGAAAACTCGCAGCACGTGTTTTATGAGGTATAAAAAAGTACACAGTCTCCTTCATAGTTCCCTGCGCCATCTTGAAAGGTAGCCGGGCCTTTGCATCGAAGCGAGGACACGTTTAGCTTGTAATGATATAGACACGTCAATAATTGTCCCGCAAGGTGTTAAAAGGCCTATCATTGCATGCTCATTGTTCGTCTCGCTTCGATACAAAAGCCCGGCTACCTTTCAAGTCTGGGCAGGGAACTGTGAAGAGGACTATTGTCACATGCAGATGTTGGAAAATTTTCTAGTGTATACTAGTCTTTTATTCGTTCATATTTCATTAATTTCAATTAGTATAAATACGAAGGTGTTTACAGAAAATCGCGCGCACTGATCGGTTCCAGAACTTCAGACTATTATATTTTTTCGATGGTCACCAGCGGCGTTTCGCTGAAATATTATTTTAATTAGCCGTGCCCAGGCCTCTCGGCCGGCACGGCTCTTAAAATGCAGATGGTTGTTTTTTCCGTCGGGTCGAAAGTCCCATGCCCCCGCGATCACTAAAAAACACAGGCAAATTTTTGGACTGTACGCGTGTTGAAAATATAGGCCATAAAATATCTAAATGATAACTAAATCAATAAAAACACAACAGAAATGTTGATAAACAAAAAATATCCATTTCTATAGTAGTTTTCAAGAATGTTATTGAGATTTGAAGTGAACCTAGAGCGATTTTGAATGTTGCTGTTGATTTCGATTCGTATTTAACCCAACGTTGGTCTCCCTGTGGCGGTTCCCCAAAGCATTTTGACCAGCAGTAGAGCGTAAGAACGATACAAGAAATACACCACGAGGTTGATGATCGAGTCGTCGATCATTCTGTTGTTTTCTGGTTGTTTTCTAACGTTTTTATCCTTTGTGGAGTCGCTACTATTATTCGTGAGGAGTCTCTCATAGAAGCTAAAAACGAAGAGACCAACAAAGTTAATAAGGTCGCCACCCCCCCAAAAAAATGAACACATACTAAAGTTAAATGACAAAAAAAAATTGTATAAGAAATGTAGTAAATAAAATATGCCCTTGGATTCATTGCTGGTTCCTACTGATGTCAATACCAACAGTATTGGAAAGATGACTGTCTTCCTTGGTATTATTATTGTATTGTTTATTATGTTTAATCTATGCAATGTACTGAAATTTGATTATGAGAACATTGGTTAAGTACATATTATAAATAAAAAATCAATTGTGTTAAGAACATGTACAGCAGTTTTTACTTAGCCCTTTGTGATGTCAATTCGCCCATCAATATTTTTTTTGTTTTTCATTTCAATTTTGAAACTGGTTCATATGTACTATGTGATTTATTTAAATCTAAGTTTTGATGACTGTACGTTTCTCAGAAGCACTTGAGTTGTCTGTAAAAGTAAGTGAAAAAAATACATTATTGATACCAATAAACAAATGTAGATCACGCCATGCATGTTTGTACTATAATAAATATAAAAAAAACTCTCACTCTTTAACTGTTCGACGAGACTGAACTAAGCCGACTACCTTTAAAACAGCTTACACATGCTTTCTTTAAGAAAAGAGCTACAAGGAGGGCTGTAAGAAAAGATATCGCAAGAAGCATTCCCAAGTCAT
>JAUPMH010094415.1:0-14352 GCA_032270665.1 Metridium farcimen
AATACAAGGATTTCAGTCTTGTCTCCATTCAACTTAAGCTTGTTGTCAACCATCCATTTATCTATATTATTTACACATAACTTTACACATATCATATCAACAATGATGGACAAGAGGAGTGAGATGACTTTTAATCATGACATACACAAAATGGTCAATATTACTATTTATTATTTTTTAACTCTTTAATTTTTTAACAAAAATATTGAACATTTTAAAGTGTGTAAATTATAATTCAGTAAATTTTTATGCTGTTATTAATTTATTAATTAATTATATTATTATTACCTATTCTTATGTATATTTATAGTATATTTTAGACATTTTAATACTTATATAGTTATAGTTATATTCCATATTCTTAGATTATTATATCTTAGGAGGGCCATAAGTTTATCAGTGCAAACTGTTTTGTGTTTTACCCTCTATAATTAAAGTAGGTTATTACTATATAATTTTTCCCATTTGCTATTATTGAAAACTATTTTTTACTTGATAGCTCTGACTAATGGGTGGGAAATACTCAAATGTATAAATTATTTTTGTTACATTTCCAGAACATTTGCACGTGTAGTTTTTATCAACCAACTATATTATTTTTTTATATTTCTCAGTAGTGCATGATCCAGCAAATAAGGCCTAGTTCCAATGTCGCATATCATGCAAATAAGCAAATTTAACCTATTGTTTGAATTCATTGTCATTAGATTTGGCACGTGAGATGTGATGTTTGAACCTCAGCCACAGAATATTGAATATCATTTTCAAGTTAATGCATCATATTTTCTGTTTTCTAGTCTTGAGGGTGTAAATCGTATTGTTGTACCTTTCCTGGCCTGTGGAGATCTAAGTGCATATGACTCTGACCAGACTTACCTTTTAGAGGCTAACAAGGGAGAGAAGTACCAGTCTCTTCCTCCAACGCAAGGCCCTATCAACCCTCCTTACAAGACAGCATGTCAACTGAAGAAGAACAATTTACTTGCTTCACAAATCAAAGACAAACAAGGTGCTGAGGCCAGTGTATTTACTGACTCAAGTAATAGCTGATAGAACAGATAAGAGTGGAAGAATAGTGTCTGGTTTCTTAACTTATTTTTGACTTACTCAGCTTGTGTAATGAGGGTGGCCAAGGGGGGGTTGTCATCACGTTTCACAAATCGATATTTATCATATTTACGCATCACATACAAATTTAAGTCACGTTCAACATTGTATTCACGTATAACAACTAAATTTGTTCATTATTTTCATGAATCACACACTTATTCTAGCCTAAATCACGCATCACATGTTACCCCTTGGCCACCCTCTGTAATTAGTAACACCATATTACGCCTGCTTTGCAAAAACTTCTCAAAATTCAATTTTTTCCACTCTTCTGCTTGGATAACTCAAATAGCTGTTATCACAGTTACATGCAAATGTTTGCAAACCATGGATTCAAGTCAAGGCTCTTGGGCAAAAACAAAGAGTTGTAAGCAAGGAACTCTAAAGTTGAAATTCTAGTCTTGCCAAATTGAAAATGAAATATCTATTTGGCTATACTCTCAAATAGTTTTAATAAATATGTTAGACCATAGCTGATTTTTTAAGTAAACATAATTGTAGTGCTTTTGTCAAACAACTGTTAATTTTAGTGGACACTTGATCAGTTTATTCAAGGTCCATATCGTTAGACATATTAATGAGTCCACCTCTTTGGTGTGGATTTTACTTGAATGCAAACGTTAATTTGCCTGAGGAATTGAAGATTATTTAATGCAGTTTTGTGTCCTGATATATAGCTGTCCATACAGTATGGAGGCAGACATATTAAAAGTGACTGAAGAAGAGTCAGTTGCTTGAAAATTGGTGAATATAAAATATAAACTGTTCTATATACTGTTCTATATACTATATACTGTAATGCTGATGAAATGAAAGTGCTATGAAGCTAAACACAGCCGCCAGACATTGTTTGAATGTTAATTATAGTTAACGATGTTTTAAGTGTCTTTATAGGGCTTTTTCAATTCATAAAAATAATGTACTTAAAGCATACTTAGAGCTTAACCACACTCTACCTCATCATTCTCTATTCACTTTAGTGATCTATTGACTATTCTCTAGTAAATGTATTTCTCTTGTAATGGACAACGATAGAAGAGAGTTGGTAATGTAAAGAGAAATGATTTCCTAAATGCATGAGAGGACTGGGTATGAGTTATGTAAATGATTATGTAAATTAGCAATGTGTGTTTATAAGGTTGATTGAGTGTCAGTTAGGTTCTTGTGGTCTAAGTTCGCTTAGTTGACACTTAAAATTTATGTATTCATTTACTTTAAAGTATAATAAAAGCGAATTGTGGGCTTAGGCCAACCACCGCAAATTGTGTTTTGTGTTATGGACTAGAAGAAATACTAGGAAGTACACTTTGTTTTGCAGAATAGCATGGTTTTTGTAAACCAGCTTGTAAAACATATTAGCCTATTTGAACTTGTTCCTCTTTCTCATGCTGCTATTGTGTTTGTCAAAGGATTGCACTCCAATTAGTACACTTTGTTTGGTGAATTAAATTATTTGTTTATAAACCTGTTGAGATGATTTCACACCTCATAACTTTCTTAAAATGATAATGAAAAGTAATAGTAATAACCATAATAATTCTCTATTATTTGTACTTGCTTTCTCTCTTATGATTTCACTAAAGTGTTTGGTTTTTTTTTTATCTAAACCTGTTGAGATGATTTCACATCTCATTCTTAAAACAATATTAATGAAAAATAATAGTAATAATCATAATAATCCTCTATTATTTTTACTTGCTCTCTCTCTAATGATTTCACTTTTTTTTTTTTTTTTATAAACCTGTTTAATAGATGATTTCACATCTCATTTTTATCACTTTCTTAAAACAATATTAATGAAAAATAATAGTAATAATCATAATAATCCTCTATTATTTATACTTGATCTCTAATGGTTTCACTATATTTTTGTGATTAAAGTGTTTTGTTTTAAAAATCTGTGGTGAAATACAGTCAACTTCTACTAAATATTTCACACTACCTTACCTTAACTCTATAATTCTTATTGTAATATGGGCAATGAAAACAACTTTATTAACACAAATGTATATTAATGATGGCAAAACCAGTTGGTAGCCATCTGTGAAAATGTCCACGATAACCTTGGACTACATGTAGATATAACAAATAATGTTGATTTTATTCAAATATTTAGGCTTTGTTAATGTTGTATATTCAATAAGCAAATCATTTCATAATCTTATTTTACTGATGTTAAAAAGAACAAACCATTTTATTTTATCATGTATTTTTTCAATATGTTTTTCATACTTGCAATGATATAATATTAGTTTTGATTTTTAATTATCACATTTGTAATATTGTTAGTCTCGTCATCTACACAATTATAATAATTATTGTCATCATCTATCATTATTGTCTAACATTAGTTAAAAAAATTCATGAATAATTAATGACTATTTTGTCCACATTTACAAAAGAAATCGTAACCATGACGAGTGGTCTAAATCCTGATAAAGATTCACCCTAATTTACATAAACTTTAACCTGAATTTTCTCTAATAAACTTTCATAAATCCTTGATTTTTTTTTACAAAAACACAAAATATAGGTTGGAGTTTTGTAAGCCGTTCAATAAACTCGCAGATCGTGTTTTATCAGGTGTAAAACCACTTGGCTTCGCGGCGTGGTTTAAATCCTGATAAAATGCTGCTGCTCGTTTACTAAACTATACTTATATCATAATTCTGTCATCATCTATCACCATCACTATTGTGATGGTGATAGATCATGCATGATCAATAGAGGGATTTCATAGCTGCCATGTTTGTGGGTAAGTACAAGATAAACGTTTTTCAATAGAAAGGATTTCAGTTCCCTTGAGAGAAAAGCTCCATTGTTTTGACCACACACTTGGCTACCATATGAAATCCCTCTAAAGTATCATTGTTTTTTTATTATTTTGCATGACATATTTAAGACCCATGGTCACTTCCCAGCATGCTTCGCATTGTTTACTTTGATTTGAGTGTTATAATCCACTTGAACTCAGTTGTATTTCAAGAAAAACAATAAAACAAAAAATGCTAAACGATTTAGTGAGAGTGTAAATACACACACATCGTAAAAAATATTAAAATGTCTGAATGCGATTTTCATGGTCCACAAAATTCAGTCTTTTGAGAGGTTGATGCTGGTCAGTGACAATGGATCTTGGATAATCAAGAAATGCTGTGTAATTATGCAGTTTTAAAAATAATGTATTCAAAGCCATGGATATACTCTGATGGATGTTTTCAGTTTAAGTAGCTAGAAAAATAGTTAAATAGAATTATTTCAACTCTGATGTACTAGATAGAGTACAAATATTATACCCGTGAAACAAGTAGTACTAAATAGTGCTAATTAAACAATAGAATTAGCATAAAATATCACTATTTAGTACTACTTATGTTTCACGCTTTTAATGTTTGTACTCTCTGTGCTAAACAACTATGATATAATTTGCAGTAAATTTTTTAATTTACATGTATATCTATTTGCCAGAGTGAAGTTTGAGTTTAAAGAAGGTACAATGTAGTTAGTAAGACAGAGTAGAAGATGACAGGAGAAAAATAGACATCTATTTACTAGAACTGACTGACACTGTGAGTATGGAATTGATCTTATTTAGTTATTGTTTTCATGTTATAAAATGTAAAATTGTACGTTATATCAATATGTATTTTATATCTGAGTATGGAATTATTCAGCTTTTTTTTCATTTTAAAATCTATTAAACAGACAAAATCGGCTAACGCGTTGCTATGTATGTTTTGGCCTAATTTAAATCATTTGGGAATAAGAATTTCTTTGTCTCATGTATATTTCAATGTCATGTGGAAAATGTTTGGAACAAACGTTTTTATTCCCAGAGGTTTTGAATTTAGGTCGAAACACACATAGCATTAACGTTTTAGTTGATTTTGTCTATTGACCAATACAGTCTTTGAGTATTAGGAAATGACTTTATTTAGTAATATATTGTTTTCTTTATTAAACTTAAAAGGGTAAATTATGTACTAGCACTGAATATTGCTGTGAGTGAAATTGACCTTGCTATTGCTTTCAGGTTATTAAATGTTACATATGTTTTGCTTTAGGCTCAAGAAGTCTTCCTTTGGCAAAGTTATATATAAAATACGTACAAGTCACCATTATTGTTCATTTATATTATTGAGATATTTTGTAAACATGTTGTTGTGCAAGTTGGTATTTTCCTTGACTTTATTCGTTTTAATATGATAGCAACTGCAACTTCCTGGTCTAAATCCAATTAAAGCATCTCAAAGTAAATAAAAAATATTCTCATGATTATTATTGGTAATATTTTATATTGTTATAGTTGTGCCATTGTTTTAGACATTTCTTTGGATTTTTATTTATTCTTGATTATATATACATTATTCTGACCTAGCTCTCTCCTGTATTAAATTCAATTCTCCATCAGTAATTTTTATAAAAATTTTACTTCTTACATATTGTATATTTTATTGAAAAATTATTATTAAATTATTATTTGTTTATTAATTATTAGAGCAAAATCCTTTTAAGATAACTTATAATAATTTCTTAGTATATACATATTCAAACATTGCAAATAACATTGACAGACATAACCATTCTGTTGATTTGCTGGAATAATTTGGTATCAGACTGACTGTTTGTCTGTTCCAATAACATTGATGAACAACATTTAGAGTAAAGTCATTGACAGCATTTACTGTTACAGACAAATTTCCTAGTTTCCATTCAATGTGTTTGTAAATTTTGCTAGACTGTCTGACGACTGTCATAAAATACTTAAATTTACTTAAAATACTGTCTATCATCAACAGGTGTTAATTATGTAGGGTTTTTTCTTCTTACACAGTGAATTAGCATTTAATAGCATGCATATAGTTGTGCTATCATTTGAATACCAAAAACAATTTGTCATTGATATTGGGATAAACACTTCATATTTTAATAGAGCTCACATATTAAGAACTTGCAGTGTTGATTCGCATTTTTGGAGTGCCCAAATTTTCAACTAGATTATTTTAAATTTGACATTTTTCAAATAAAATTCCATTTTTGTTTGATTATGATGATTTTTATAAAAACTATATTTTCCATTTCTTTATAATTTATAATAATTTGATCATTTCAAGGAAATGCTGAATTAATGTGCTTTTTAGAATTGTTAATTTTTAAAAAAAAAATGTCTCGACCTATGAACATGAACATAGGTCTTGGATTGGCTTTATAAATTTATGAAATCCAGAGGCGGATCCAGAAACTTGACAAGGGGGGTGAACTTTGATATCCTTTTGGCAGATAATATGGCAGACACAAGAGTGCAAAGATCGTAATGCATGTGTGTCCGCTTTTCTTTGCTAAAACGGGACTTTACTAAAAGGGGTGGGTGAAAAGTCACCCAGTTAATTAGTTGATCAATTTATTTATTGATACATTATCCATTTGTTTACCTATTCATTTGATTATTTACTGATCCATTTGTGTATTTCCTGCTATCTGCTACTCATTCGTTTGCCTTTTTAATTAATCATTCATTTATACCAGTTACAAATTTCAAGCCAAAGTCACATTGAAACAACAACAATTATAGTACCCAACCTTATGGCCGAAGCACACGACATAAAAAAGTAGAAACAACAGAGGTTCCATAACTTTCAGTAGAGTACATTTACATTAAAAGCTTGGAACATAAATACATGTACTAAATAGGGATATTTTATGCAAATTCTATTGTTTAATTATAACTATTTAGTACTAATTAAAAATACTTGTTTCACATGTATGTTATTTACACTGGCTCGTGCGCGAGGTTAATAAGAACTTGGTATATAGCATGTTTGCTAAGTTTCCAGATGTGACATAAAGTTGCTATAACCACTATTTGACCAACAAAAGTAAATGTTAAATGATTGCTTTATAAGTAAATATATGAATAAGTCAGCATAGATGAATAAATAAATGAATAAATTGAAAAAAACAAAATAAAGGAATACAAAGGAATATAAGTAGTAAAAAAGTAGTAACCATTTTGTTATTGTAAAACTGTGGACAACTTAAACCAAATAAAAATGTCATTCCATTGTCTATCACAAAATATGTCAATTAATAAACAAATACATTAATAAATTGATTAAGAAGTGTTTTATTTGGTATAAATAAACACTACATTATCTAGTGGAAAAATATAAGAGTTTGAAATATTTTGGAAAACAGTTATAGACAAAGAAGAATTTACGGTTTTTATTCTGTTGAAGACTGCCTCAACTGTAGTCAAAACATCATGTTTTTACAATGGTAAACACCTAAAAACTGTAAATCTTTCTTATGCCATGAACACCCTATGCATAAGTCTCTCTCTACTAATTCCATTAAAGATTCTAACTTCAGTTCTGTTTTCTACTTTTTTATTATAGTGATATTTTCATTTTCTAGATTAAACCATTTGATGGTTGAACAAACAAGATTTTGTAATAATATTATGTACAATAAAATGCTTAGTATAACTTGAAGCTAGAAACATGCTTTATAAAAGTAACAACAAAATAATTCACAGAAAACATATTAGAACTATATATACTTATGACTATACAATATAACAAACATAGATAAAAACAACGAAGAGTTTTAATATACTCAACCTAAGGCAAAACCTGAAATAAGAGCAGCTAAAATGCTAAAATGTATTGCACTGCAATGACTATACCTCAATACATGTAACTAATATTTACACTTTTATTTCAAAGTTGAGATTAAAAGATTGTTGTTGGAATATAAAAGCTGTTATCTCTTTGGACATGCTTTGAGCAGCAACAATGTATCTTCTTTTTAAGCTCTTCATGCTTTACAAAACACAAAGTTGGAAAATATTAATAATACACTTTGAATTTATTCTATTCTTTAAAAGACAAAAAACATGATTTATAATACTATTTTTTGTAAAATTAGCATTGGAAAACTGGTATGTAACATGAACCAACAGCACAATGATTTTCTTATAACAATATCCTAATGAAATTGAAGATGTCACTGCCTTAGGCTTTAAAAACGTGAAAGTGAAATTTGTACTATGCTTTTATGGAGCACATTGTCCAAGTGAAAAGCTCAAAGGTTGTGGTTTTATAGATCAGCACATCAATGACTTCTGGTTTTATATCAAGATGATTGGTTTATTCTCATTGTGCTATTGGTCATGTTACTGTATAGCCTAATTCTCTCATTGCTACACAGTTACAATCTGTTCACAAAAGGATTGCTTTTTTCCCTATATTATATCATTTTGTAAATAACTTATTTTTTCTCCTTATATGCATCATTGTAGTCCCAAAAGGAGCCAAAGTGCTATCTTTCACTATTCTGTTGAATGTAGATAACATTTTGCAAATGTACAATAACACATAAAAAAGTGCACAAAGGAGTTGAGGTGCATTATTGCACTCTTTCTGTGGTATACTTTACTTTTGTAAATAAATCTTAGAGATTTTGTGAACCAAACATTACACAACTTGTAAATTAATATTTTGTACTACAAATACAAAGTTGTAGCATTGCTACATCATCTGTTATTAGCCTATGATTTCACCTAGTAAATCTAGATTAGGAATGGACCCAGTATAGGTGGTCTCCAAATTATTCAAAGATCCTGTAGGCTGGTCTAATAAGGATGCAAATGATGGAGCCTTTTCAAGAGAACCTAACGGAGAAAATGGATTGTATTGAGAGTCAGTACTTGAAGTTGAAGCTGTTAACGCCAAAGGATCATTAAATGAAGGCCCCCTAGTATTCTTAGGAATATCATTTCTCGTTGAGTACTTCATCTCTTGGGATATATTTTGTGCATTAGTATCTCTCATATTTGATGCATACCCCATGTTTTGTTGGTCGGTTCTAGGCTGCATTGTCCCTGCCTGTGACATGGTAGGCCCATTTCTTTGAGGCAGTTGCATTATTCCTTGTAAACCTGTTTGTGATGCAAAAGAAGTCCTATTGCTATAATTATTATATCCCGTAGGTGGATTATTTCTGGTATCCATCATTGGATTAGCTGGGTTAGCCCCAGTCATATTGGTTCTCATTTGATTCATTTGGTATCCAGGATGAGGTCCTGCACCATTTGGTAGAGACCCACCTGAATGAGGTCCTGTAGGTCCATAACTAGCGCCAGGTTGACTCATACTACGATGATACAAAGGAAATGAATTCCGCCGATTGTAATTATGATATGAAGTAGATGACAAATCAGTTTGCTGTGGATGTGGCTGGTTGGGTACCTGTTGGTCTCCTAGCGCATAGTGATTCATATTGGGTTGTGAATATTGCTCATGATAACCTTGCGCAGGCATGGACATCTGTCGCTGGATGTTGCCTTGGTTTGGCCGAATGTTTTGATAACCACTGTTAGAGTAAGTTTGTACATTTGGCATACCATTGTATTGTGACTGCGGCATGTTTTGATGTGGTTGTTGATAAGGTGGATATGTTGTTTGTTGATGTTCAGGAATAGTGGGATGGGAAAGTCGTTGTGGCATTCCTTGTGGGGTCATTCTTGAATACAACGTTTGCTGCTGCTGCTGCTGCTGTTGTTGTTGTTGTTGGGCTTGAGTCTGCATCATTCGTTGATATTGTAATGACATAGTAGAGGGGAATCCAGTTGACATTATTACATTGTGGTTTTGGTCTTTTGATGAATACATGTTGCCATATTGATCACTGTTGGTTGCAACAGAGCCTCGATAACGATTGGCTCCAGAGAACTGAGCAGATTGCATTGTGCTCTGACTTTGTAACTGCTGCTGCTGCTGTGTTCCTGATGCTGCATACCTAAATGCATCAATGAACTGCATTTGTTGTGACTTGTACTGATTGGCATCTTGTTCCTGGCCTTCCATAAATCCTGCATTAGCTCTCTGATTTTGGGCCTGTCTGGCTAACTGTTGTAAGTGTAAAGCTGTAGGTCCAGGTGGACCCTGGGAGGGAGGTGTGGGGTAAGGGTTCTGCTGTGCACTAGATGGATTCTGTACATTGTGTTGCTGAGGATTCATAGAATCTCTAGTTACAGGATCTATCTGTGAAGGCGTTTGTCGTGATATTTGATGATGTTGAGTAGACATCTCTGGATTCATACCCGTATTTTTATACATATCATTATTTGAAATGCTCAGAAGAACTCGTTCAAAAACGTTTATTTCTTGTTGTAGTTCTTGTTGGCCAACTACCGAATCGGCATTTTTACTCTCCGTACTAGATCGTGTAGAGTTAGTTAAGCCGATTCCATTCGGTAAAGTATCTCGAGAAGCACCAGAATTTCGCACGTTTCGACCGCCATCACAACTTACTGCAACAGAATGCGATTCTTGTTTGAGCTCGGTTGGCGGTAGAGAGTTTGGCGATGCTACTCGGTTGGCATTTTGAAAAGCTTCAGAAGTGTGTGTTCCTGAGGCTGCTAATAACGGTGAACTCCTTGTTGTATCACCTACAAAATGACCATTACTACCAACAATCGGAGCAGTCGACAAATTTTCAGTATTCAATGAATCTGACTGACTACATGGTTTGGTTTGTTGGTCGCTTTGAGTCGAGTGTATAGACATCTGATGTTCATGCGACGCCGACGATAAACCAGCACTGTGAATTTCTTCGCTTCTTGGATATTTCGACAAACTTTCGCCGATTTTACCATTTTCACCATCACAGCTAAGAATATTTATTCCCTGGTCATGCTTCCGCTTCAAGATAATTTGCTGCTGTGAAGAAAAAAATAATATACCTTAGTTGCATACAGAAAGCATGTGCTCTTATAACATAAGTTTCATCAACATTGCCGCGTTTTAACTAACAATCGCTAAGGAAAATACGAAGTGCAAGAACGAGCGTGTTTTAATGCGAGTTTCAAGTTTAAACTAGTTACATTACCTGCAAAATTGCATTAGTTGTTTTCAGTTCGAGGCCATTTGACGGATGTTCGTTCTTCGTTATCTCTTGTTGTTTTATTTTGTTCATCAGCTTCGCGTTCCGACCTTCTAGTACTCGTTGTTGAAGTATCATAGCTTCCTGTCTTTCTTGGTTCTCTATCATTGCTAAAGAACGCTCCTGTTTCGACTGGATATCCGAATGTCGCCTTCTGTATTGCTCGATTCGTTCCCGAAGTTTAACGACAACGTCGCGGTGTTTAGGAGTCATACTTTTCTCGTCCATTTTGCACTACAACCAAAGTGTTCCTCTAACTCGTTTCAGACCTTGATTAATTCGCACAAAGGCCTGAATGTTCGAGTAATCTCCACAAAGAGAGAATGTGTTTAACGTGCGGACGTCACATCGATTCTTCTCTCAGTTTTGTAGCGACATGATAAAGCTACAACACACATACACACATTCGAGACACTCTTTTCGATTAGCAATGTATCGAGGGTCGGCAGCTTCCTGACGTCACCAACGTGATAGATAGGAGAATTTACTACGTAATCAGACAAATTTCGAAATGCGTAAAAAGCTACTCTACGACGACACAACTTAACCGAAACCCCCAGCTGTATTTCTATGTATCTGATTAATTTAGCAAGATAAAGGAAGGTGAAGCTTGAATCGATTGGTAAATTCCAAGTACTTGCCTTCGTCAATGCTTAATCAATATTATTGTGTAACATAAGCCACCACAACCACATCAAACTATTATCACAATACCTTTATCTTTATTATTAATTTTTCTATTCAACTATTTCCTGGTATAAAATGTTACATTTGTTAATGTCCACCCACATTTCTTAAGGCTAGAAAAGAGATAATTTAATGGACTATTTAAGAATCGTAATTACATTCACAGCCATCTTAATTTTGTGATCAAAAAGTAGATTCCCATTTGTTGTACACAAAGCCGACTGAGCTATACTCGATTGTGATTGGCTAACATTTACGAGAAGGTTGTTTATGTTGATATGACAGGACCAAATGATTGAAACCTTTGCACGAACAGTATATTCAGAAAATCCGTAATCGCGCTTGGTTGCAGAATCTAATCAATCGAAAATGCACTAGTCCTTGTTTCTTCAATATCTCACTTATTAAACAGCATTTTAGTGGCATTTTATCGTTTCGAAACCTTTTTATTCGCATCAATATTGAACTCTTGCATTTTTGTCAAAATATCGTAAATCTTGGACTGACGGTTGCTTAGTATTTGTTTTCTGTTAAGACTTGGTTATTTATTCTCAAACAGTACTGTAAGCTGTTCATGTAGGCTTAAAAAATTAAACCATATAGGATTAAACTTTGATAGCAAACGTGTTAATACCTTGTATTTTATAGAGAAACACGCACACGCGTAAAATTACCTAACAATATACACATTCAAATTAACTTCCCTACTTCATTCAGGCGTAAAGACTTCGTCAGTCTTCAAGTGACCGATCTTTACCGGCGTTTTAAATCGACTCCATGTGCTTGTAGCTCGGTGACCGGTATGCGGTTTATCGCGTGGTTTTTAGCGGTAAGAAAGAATAGAGTTTTCATCAAGAGGGCTTTGAATAACCAGATTGACATACTCCTTTTTTGCAAAGATGAGCGCGAATCGGCACAACTCACGCGCACTTCTAGTCTTCATTATTTTTGCACACATAAAACACACATTTAGAACAATAGAGAGTGTCGTATTAGAAAAGGGTAACCTATAGCAATTACTACCCATCCCTGATATTTTTGCTCTGTATTGTTTCTTTAAATAGGCTGTTTTGACGTGGCTTTAGCTTGGTAGTCATTATCATTATGTTCATCAATAGTGTTGACTGGAAACCGGTGCTTTTTCGCTAGCAACATGATGGATTACACGTACCATAATCATATGCAGGAAATTGCATACCCAATGCGCAGAATCAATCCATAACACATTAAATAATTCATGATTTAACTAGTTTGAAAAAAAATGCTAAGTACTTATAGAGTGACAAATGCCATCGAAACAGTTATTAGTATAAATATATCCTATTAGCGACATTGTCAGTTATCTTTATCATCAATGTGATATCATTATTATTTGATTAGGGACGGACCATTAGATTATTGATGGGGGTTTGCGTGATTCCCCCCAAAAATATATCGAGCACAGCTTTAAACTTGAGAAAAAATATCGTGCAAAACTGACAAAAATAACCTGCGCTGTCTCGAGGACAAAAAAAAAATAACCTGCACCGAAAAAATTGCTCAGCCTCCATAAAATATCTAATGATTCGTCCCGTATCCAACAGTGATAATATTTTTAAACTCAATACGGCCATTCATCAAACATATAGTGATTTATTTTTCGCATTTAATCAATTTTCTGCCGTCAAGTTAGAATGTTCCGATTGCCAGTGATACGAGAGTATTTTTCACGGGCTGTCAGCCTTTTTCCTGCACTTGTTGAAACGCCAACGCAAACTAACTTCACTTGCTAAGTTATTTATTGTGACTGCTGTTTGAGTGCTGTCAGGAAAGAAAAGAAGAGAATGGCAAACATAACGACTGAGGAAATCAGTTAAAGTTTTCCTGAATACTATAATATAATCATTTCCATTATCATCAGCATCATTATCGTCATCATTATACCAGTCAGACCAACATGACACTGACACAAAACGACTGCATGAGGAAATCAGATAAAGCTCTCCTGAATACTAATATAATAATTTCCATTATAATCTTTATCGTCACCATTACCATTACTGTCACAAGTAACGACTTAGTGAGGAAATAAGTTAAGTTCTCCTGAATACTAATATAATAATTTCCATTATCATCAACATCATTATCTTTATCTTTATTGATCACCATTACCAGTAAGAGTGTCATCATCATCACCATTATCTTTGTCACCATCATCTACAGGCCTCTCCCAGGGGGTGCATGTTCCTTTGTTCACCATAAGTAAAATAACGGTTTCCCTAAAATGTTTTACCCTTTGTTCCAATAATTCCAAAAACGCAATGGTCTTTGCTGGTTTTTGTTCCAATGTTTCATGAAAGTAATTTGTTATCATCATCATTAAGATCATCATCATCATCACCATAAATTATCGTCATCTCGTCACCACCATCCGCAACAGCACTGAATTTGATAACATCATAATGATAATCATCATAGGCTATTATATACAATCATCATCATTATGATCATCATTATCGTCATCATTACCACTAGTGACAGTATCATCATCACGATCATCATCACGATCATCATCAACAACAACATCATCATCTTTACGAAGCCTACATACTCGGAAATATAAAAATCTGC
>JAUPMH010095526.1:0-17729 GCA_032270665.1 Metridium farcimen
AACTTGTGATGGTTATATAACACAAACACGTACAACCAAAATATGCTATGAATAAATCGATAATATAAGAAGAATTAACGACATAGTTTGCAGGCTTTAGAGTGTGGACTGTAGCTTCGGCTGCGACAACGATTTTTGAAATAGGTGTATATATAGTGGAAGAAGAACTAGACTAAACATCTCAACATTACACCAGTCCCATATTGACAAATGGTTTGTGATTTATATCATTGAAGTGCATCTCAAGTTCAACTACACGTCTGATGGGAATCATATAGTGTTGATATATTAAGTGACATATTTGTACAGGCAAACTCTTCTTAATAGAAATCGTATAAGAAAATACAGGATAAAACATCCCCTTGACCGAAGAAAACATTGCATTCGCGATTGGCCAAAGTGAATATCGCAAGCGATCAAAATGTAATGTACTGTACTTTCAAAATCACAAATGATACGTACTTGAGGTATGTGATATTTGTAAGAGATGGCCAAGAAACAGCAGCGCTATCAATGACTGTGCTTTCATCCTGATACATTGGATAAACTGACGTATACATACGACATCATTGGATAACCTAAAAATTACAAATCACATCACAACAACGATTACGCATTTAATAAAAACAAAATCCAGGATAATGAGGTGACTAAGCTCAATATAACACAACAACTATGTAACATTTGCGTTTTACTCTTCTGATACTTTGAATGATCAAGTAGAATTCAAATCGATGTATAAGTGGCTTTAGAAACAAGTACCACTGCACTTTTATACAATGAGAAGCTAACGGGCACAAGCTACAAGCAATCCTATGGAAATTATATAAATAAATGAACCAAGTAACGTATTTATATAACGTTTTCTGAAAGGAATTCTCAATTTCCTTTTAGGAAAATGTCTTACCTTCATTTAGTCTGTTTCTGTGTAAGGTAAACGTCTGGTCACGTGTTAGCAGTGATGTCACCATTCAAGAAGGTTTTGTGGGTGATACAGGTTAGTGCGAAGAACACCAGGAAAGGTCGTCATGGTCTGATAACACCACACTACTTCCACCTGTTTGGTATAAATCGCTGTTCAGACGCTTTGAACACTATCCGTTTCAATAATGTTTATCGCGACTTATTTTGAAATAGGCCATTGCTGAATTTGAATGGCGTATAGCCCCCCCTCCCCCTCCCCCCAAAAAAAAATTAAAAAAGGGTACCGAAATGTCTCAACACGAAAATTATGCTAGTCAGTCACGATCCATAGTTTTAAAACGTGAACAGATTTTGATTATTTCTAAAAACTGTTTTACGCATCGAACGCTTTTAAAATGTCAAGCAACGCTTATAGCAAATTGGTAAGATTGGTCAATCTTTGGGGTGTAACAGTTCAAAATTACAAACAACTGCTAAGTAAATCCTTAAGAGGGAGCTAGCCAATCAGCGCGAAGTGAACATGCACAACTCGTTAGCGTCACCCCGAAGGGAAAAAATTAGTGCGTTAATGCCTGACCTTTCTATATTTTTGTAATCCATCGAAAACCACATAAAAAGTAGAAAAACTCCTTAAAAACTTTACACCAAAAAGAGATGAGGCTGATTTATAAGTTTTAAAAATCAAAAAACATTATTCTTAAAACTTGAGGCTTAAAAACAGATTTCAAAATAAGTACAAGGTACCCCTCACGTGTTATAATTTTTTGCACGAAACGGGTTTAATTTGTGAACGCTTTCTACGGTTCGTTCCTTCGAAGGAGGTTGTTTAAGCGAACGTTTTCATCACAATATCGTGATATTATTAATTTCGTGTCCTGGCCAGGTTGGGCTTGTGCTTCAACAATGAATAAACGTTATAAAAACTAGTGAAACCAGAAGACGTTTCGATGCCGAGCTCGAAATTATGATTACGGATGAAAACAAATAGAAAATTCTAAAGTCTAATAACATGCATGTTTAATTACATTAGATGTTTTTACATGCGGAAAGGAATTAAAGAAAAGATCTGCGTCCTGTATATTTTTGGTAAAAATGGTGAAAATGCTGTTTTATGTTATTATTATATCACCGTGCATGGCAACGTGCATAGAAAACAAAAGTGTGTGCAAAAAAAAACTCCAATCGGATGTATCATGAAATAAAGACTGATTACGTTTACGGCCTAAAAAACTATATCCACGCCCAATGTGGGGCTCGAACCCACGACCTTGAGATTAAGAGTCTCATGCTCTATCGACTGTCAGTGAGCTAACCGGGCTTGATATTTTTTTGTTTTTGTCATATTGCATTGAAAGGTCTGAACCCAGGTGATTGAATATTTATCGAAGTAACAATATTTGTCGAAGTAACAATATTTGTAATAGGATCATCCGGGTGGATGTAGCCCTGAGAAGGACTGTTTGATGTGACTGACGTTTCGACAACCTGAGCGGAAGTCATCTTCAGAGTCAAGTGAATAAAAAAAAGGCAGAGCTACATCCACCGGATGATCCTATTACAAATATTGTTACTTCGACAAATATTGTTACTTCGATAAATATTTTGTCATATAACACTACTCCGATATACGATAATAATGTTAGAATACCTTTTTCATTCTTGATAAAACACGTCCTGCGAGTTTTTTAAATGGCTTAAAAAATCCATCAATATAAAACAAAAAATTCAAATAAACATTAAGAAATACACAAAAATATGATAACGAACCGCTCATAACCTTCTCGTCATGCGCAAGATTCTCTAATTTACGTCCCACATTTAAAACAGGACTTGTAGTTGTCAGTAGGAAGAGCCTTTTGCAACAACCGGTCACGTGACCCTACCCTTTTAAATCGAACAGCTGTGTCAAAATGAACATCAGAAATGAAAAGAGCACCTCCATATTAGTAAGAAGGCGAAATATCAGCTCATAAAATGCAACACGAGGGAAATGGCATTTAATTTAATAGCTTTGCCATCCAGTGCATATTTTCCATACAAATCCTTACAATAAAATAATGAATTTTATATTTAATGCCATTTCTCCTATGGTCATCATTATGAGCTAAAACTTTGGCTTCTTACTAATATGGAGGTGCTCTTTTCATCTCTGTTGTTGCAAAAGGCCTATTAGTCCAATTACTTGGACCAGTGGAGGTCACATGATTGCTAGAGGCTTTATACCTGCATGATAAAGTCTTTCATTAGTTTCTATACATTAAGACACATGTGTCTTTATCATAAAGATACGTGTGCCTTTATAGAATACTAATGAGAGTGCTTTATTAGGTTTAAAACCTCATGCATGTGACCAAAATGGTCCAAATGATTGGACTAAAGGCTTATGAATTATTAATGAGTTTTTTTAAATGGCTTAAAAAACTCCATCAATATAAAACAAAAAACAAAAACAAATAAAACCTATCAATCCTTCATGAAATTGAAAAATTGAAATCGTCGTTCAAGTGATAGTCAACTTATATGATATGATCATGATCCATGTATAGAATTGAAATATGTATAATATATCTGAGTAGTTTAGGCCCCGGCTAAGATATATTGAGGAAATGTAACACCATCGAGTCGGCGGTTTCCTGTGCAATCCCAGTGCTAGGGAATTAGGGATAAACGTAATGTTTTTTGTTCCTACTTTTATTTCCATTGGATACTAAATAATAGATAACGAAAATTTAAAGTCAAGATTTATTTAAAATCATTACATTTGTTACAAATGTGTATATATAAGTCATGTTATACACCAAATCGACTGAGTGGGAGGGCCTACGGGAAAATATTTGGCTCGCGGTGATGACGTACAAATGACCAAGAGACAAATATTTTCCCGTACGTTTTTTATCATATGACCCACTCTTTAATTTTTGTGATGTTTCGAATAGCGGAACAAACACGTACGGACCAGTTGAAAAAAGCCGTACAGACCCCATCACGTGGCAAATTAAATACGGGTCATATGATAAGGTAAATTATATATATCTGCGTAACTAATTCTAGGTAGTTCTTAAATGGCTATAAAACTAGCCTCCTTAATGTAGGAAAACTACATTGTGCCTCAACGTAAACAACAGTGAGCAAAGAAATCAATCATCATATTTCAATTTGGTCTATACTATAAGGTATATGATTATGGTATATTCTATATAGTGTGATGAAATGCTTGGCAATAAACAACACATAATATGTCTAATATGATATTAACCGTTAAATATAATATTGATCAAAACTTTCTGTGACAATATCTATCCGCGTCTGCTTTGGAATTAAATTAAGAGTTTCAAGTGTGCTAGTTCATAGACCTTTCCCGAATTCGCTTGGATGACCCCAAAACAATCGTTTCAAGTCGAGGTTGGCCTTTAGATATAAAAAATATATCGTCGGCAGTCTCGACTTGGAACCTTTGTTTTGTGATCATCCAAGCGAATTCGGGAAAGGTCTATTGCAAATTCGATAGCATGCACAACTATTTTGGCGCTTGCGTTTAACCTTAATACGTTAATATAATCCAAAATGTCGATTTTTTACAAATGCGTTAGAATATTTGTTTAAATATTTGAATATGCTTGAAAAGAGAAGTTAATATACTCATGAGAAACATTATCATAATATATCTGTATCCTCATAATTTGTATTTTTGTCACACTTGTTAGCAAACATTACATATTTTTAACTCTTTATCACCGATATAGGCCCATAGGTTTTTGTATTACAACATTTACATTCTAGAAGATAAATAAATAATCGTTGGGTATACCAGATGATGATAGGTGAAATTGTTTTTGTAAGAGATGATCCAACTAATTACCAGACAACACAGCAAGGGCAGCTACAAAATACTCTACCAAGGTATTCCCACTCACTCATGGCATCTGGTGATGGAGTAGGCTCAGGAAGTTTCTTAATTGATTCGAGCGCCTTAGAATCATCTTTAAATTTCTCATCTTCATCCTTTGCTTTTTCTTTGTCTTTGTCTTTGTCTTTTTCTTTGTCTTCCTCTTTTTCTTTGTTTTCCTCTTTTTCTTTGTCTTTGTCTTTGTCTATTTCTTTGTCCTTGTCTTTCTCTTTCTCTTTTTCTTTGTCTTCTTTTCTGTCATAACCGTTGTTGCAGTTTTGACAACTACAACATCGCTTGGATAGAAGCCATGGGCATGGTTGGGGATAAAACGGCGGTAAAATCATCGGAACTGGGCCAAATAGTGTTCTATAGAACCAGTTGTTGGTCAATTGTGGAAATCGTTTCTTTAATGGTTTAGATTTTTTGTGAGTCCAGGGTCCCGACCTTGTGAACAGCCTTCGCTCTGTCGTGGGGCTCTTGTGCTGTCGTCGAGGTTTACTTATCCTGAGAGGAGGGTGACCTCGTAGCCTACCGGGATGCTCTTGTGTATTTAAATTCTCTGCATATTGATAATAACCAGGATTTTCTATCTCTTTGTTGAATAGGTCATTATCCGCCACACCTGGATAATATTGAAAGCCAAAAGGAATGAGAGGTTCATCTTGTTCTTCTTCATTGGGCAATGAAGCTTTAGGTGAAGTGCTTCCAATAAGAAGATTCTGAATCATGTTTTTCTCTTCGTTCATTTCCTTGTCAAGATAGTTCTTTATTTCACTTGAAGCTTTACGGTAAACTGCAGGATCGGTATTAACAGTACCATACCCATACTCTTTTGGCTGTGGGGCATTCTTATACTGAGACTGATCGTCGTTCATTTTAAGATCTGGAGGTTTTAAGTAGCTTGGTAGGAAATTAGTCGGATTTGTCTCCAATTCTGGAAGCTTTGTTGTTGGGACATCATTTTGTGGGAAGTTTAGTGCATGTGCTTTAACTTGTGCAGCAGGAACTGTTGATATAGCAGCAGCTGATTGCTGAGACTTTGGACCACATTGTAAAAGTGTCAAAGAACTCTGACCAGGTAAGGTATGGCAATCAATTCTTTGTCCACTATCATTTAATACTGAGATCTCTGAACCCTCTTGTCCTTTTGGCCTACTTGAAGAAATCTTTAATGGTGATAAATTCTTGCTTTGTATTAAAAAAGAAGGACTTGAACTTCCTGGTGTTTTAAGAAGCACGTTAAGGTCTGTTGCTGTCTCCTGGCTTTTAAATGCTCCGATTTCTGAAGGTGCTGTTTTTATTGACTTTCCACCTTCGCCAATCAATATCTTTTCATCATCGCTTGGGTAAAACTGGTTCGGCAGCAAGAGAGCGTTTTTGTCTTGCGGTGTTAATTTTAAATTTGTATTTTCGTCATTGAATGGTGTCTGCATCGGCTGATTTGGTTGTTGTTTTGATGGGACTAAATTGGCTGGATTTTCTGGATACGGCGTGTTATTTTGACTGCTGTTAACCGACGCATTTTGATCAAGAACAGGCTGTAGTGCATTGCTGCTTATTGAAATTGTATTAGGATTAACACTTGCCATCGGAGGTTTTGGAAGAGGCTCGTTAAAGGTTTGACCGTAAGTCTGCGCTTGAAGATTCATCTCCTGTTTATTTGCTTCCACTGCTTGGTTAGCATGCATTTGTTGCATTTGCGTGGTTTTCTCGCTTGGATACAAATATGGACTTGATATAATCAGAGTTACAGGTTTATCTTTGTCTTTGTTAATGGCGTCTTGCAGCTGTTGATTTGTAGCAAACTGTTCGGATATTCCTTGTTTACTTTCAAGAAGTTCTTTCAATTTACCTCTTGTAAGCTTTAGCACTTGATATGGCTGGATTTTATGTTCGGGATTTATTGGAGTTTGAAAGTTAGCTTGGTCATTATGCATGTAATGTCCGTCCTCTGTAAGCGGCGTCGTATTTTCAACATGTTTATCCGTAGGTACAGTCACACCTGCAACAGATAGGTTTTCCAGCTGTTCATTGCTACTCTGTGCAGTTTTTATGGCAGACTCATTGTAGTTTGAAGGTACAATATTGCTTCCATATTGCTTAAATGATGACAAAGCTCCTCCTGCACTGCTATTCTGTGTATTTGACGTGGTAACTTTATTGAAGTTTGACTCTGCTTTATTTTGTTCTTGGGACAATGGCATGTCCCCTCCGCTGGACAGATTCACTTGCAATACTTTGCTATTGGGCGAATTCGGAATAGTTGGACTAGATTTCATGTTGCCCTCTGTACCAAATACAAACTTACTGTCTTCTTTGTTAGTTGTTGAAGATGCATTTTCTTTATCATTATTAGTTTCTTGCTGTTGGTTACTATTTGGTGCAATTTGCATCGTAACTTGATTATTATAAGAATGGTTTCCATTAGCAGCTACACTTCTGTTGTCCTTTTCATTACCTGTGGGCAAAGCATTACCTCCATGAGTGGAATTATTTCTGTAATAAACATACTGAACTTTTACAGGCTTTGATGGTTTTTCTTGTCCACTAGCTGTTGGTGACACTATCTGTCCCTTGGACAAGTATTCTAGTAATTGGTTATTGTTATTAGTTGTTGAAGATGTTGTCTTTCCATCAGAAGAGTTTGTTTTCTGTTGAATAATATTCGATGCGTTCCGTTCCGTATTGGGGTCGTATTTTAAATTATTCGCTTTAGAAGATGCATTGCTACTTTCTTGTGCTTGAGTTGTTTGAGATCCTACCGACCCTTCCTTTTCTTGGTTTTCCGTAGGCTCATTTTGAATCATAACCTTATTGTTAGTTTCATTTTTTACTCCACTAAAACTTTTATCTTCTTTTTTATCATTCAAGCTTTGATCGTTGTCTTTGTTTGATAAACGTGCTATTTGTTTGCTTTTAAGCCATTGCTGCATCATATTTTGAATAACTTGAGATTGATTGTCTTTTAATGCAGCATTGTTGGCTTCTTGGTTGTTGACGCCTTGTAAAATCCTTCCTCCAATAGATGAAGCTCCTTTTTGAACTTTAGTAAGCACCACGTTGTACTTTCCTTTGTCAATTCTTTTACTTTTTTCAATTAGTTGCTCCAGCATTTTTGGTACTTTGGAAGGTTCGTCTCTGTAATCCTCATCACTGAAGTCATTTGATTTAATCACAGGTTTCTTCTTTCTTTCCGTCTTCTGTTTGTCCTGTGTATATCTGAAGATTACTTTGCTGTTTGATGCATCAAAGAATGGTTGCTTGGTGTGATCGCTTTTGTTTTTGTGCTTCTTTGGATTAATGTCTTTGTCTGTTTGTTCTTCCTCGTGTCCTTCCTCTTGTTCTTGCTCTTCTTCATGGTCTTCCTCAGTGCCGGAAGGCGATTTGTTGTCTTGATTTTCTTCATTGTTCGTTAAATCCACTGATACCTTTTGATTCTGCTGGTCAATGTCAACATTTTGAATCGTAATAGTTTTTCCCATGTCGTTTGAATTAGTTACATCGTCTTGTGAAGGATCATCGTCCTGTTCACTCTGAGCCACCTTCTGTGCTAGAGCATCACTAATTGATGACGCCCATTTTTGGTTTGGATCCTTTATCAGTTGGTACCCCTTTTTAAGCAGTTCGTATTTGGTGTTTCCACCTTTTGATGACACCGATTTATTCAATGTTTCAATGTCAACGGGCCCTTGGTAAAGTGAGTTACCACGTTCATCTTCGATGATTACGTGTGGAGGTACTTGATCGGAGATATTATCAGTGTTTTTTGTGTCATTTGGTAATTGTTTGTTTAAATTGTCATTTACCGTATTCCCGGTTTCTTTATGTAGTGTCATTCCATTAGTGTAAAATCCTTTTTCATTAGAGTTCTGTAAATCTGAGAAGTACCCTTCTTCCTTTTCTGCTGCTTGTGCATTAGTCTGTTTCGACTTGTCGTCAACAGCAACAGTAAACGTAAGAGTTCCATCTGACTTCTTCGAGGCATGTTTTTGTGAGCCACTGACCTCAAAAGGCTCTCTTGTCAATGATCGTTTGAATTGGCGCTTTGGGGTGTTGACAACGTTTTGATCTTTAGGTATTACGACATTTTGAAGTCCACTGGCAATAACTTTCATTTCTTGTGAATCTACAGAGTTATCATAAGCGAACCCTGCTTTTTCTAAATGAAACCCGGAGTAAGTTCCATTTCTATTTGATACTGTTTTATTGAGGGCTGTGATATCAACTGGCCCTTTATAAAGAACGTTACCTTTATCATCTTCAATGATTACATTAGTAATATTTTGTCTAAGGTTTTCTGCTGACTCTTTCGTGTTCTCTTGTGCTTTCTTTTCTTCTTGCTCTCTCTTCTTCTCGTTCATTCCTTCTTTCATCTCCTCGTTTTCTTCTTTCTTATTATTTTTGCTTTCCTCTTTCTCATTTTTTTCTTCCTCCTCGCTTTCCTCATTTTTCTTCTTTTCCTTCTTTTTCTCAACTATTTCTTCTTTTTGTTCCTTCGACTCTTTCTCACTATCTTTTTTCTTTTTTTCCTTGCTTTTCTCTTCATTTTCATTTTCTTCTTTTTGTTCTTTTTGCTTTTCCTCTTCTTTCTCATTATTTTCTTCCTCCTCGCTTTCCTCTTTTTTCTTCTTTTCCTTCTTTTTCTCAACTATTTCTTCTTTTTGTTCCTTCGACTCTTTCTCCCTATCTTTTTTCTTCTTTTCCTTGCTTTTCTCTTCATTTTCATTTTCTTCTTTCTGTTCTTTTTGCTTTTCCTCTTCTTTCTCATTCTTTTTTTTCTCCTCGCTTTCCTCTTTTTCTTTCTTTTTCTTCTTTTTCTCTTCTTTTTGTTCTTTTGGCTCTTTCTCCGTTTCTTTTCCCTTAGATTCTTCTTTTTTATTATCTTCTTTTGATTCTTGTTTTCCTTCTTTGTCTGTAAAACTCCCACTAAAGGTAAGTTCTTTGTTTTTATCAAGGAAATTACTCGATCCTTTGTCTTCATTCTTGTTGTCTTTATTTTCGTTTTTCTTGACATCGTCCACCTTCAGTGTCAATTGAAAAGTTCCTTCCGTTTTCTTGGCTGCATTTGCTTCGTCGTTCTCTTCGATGAGTACCGATCTTCTATGCCGCCTTGAGATAGAATTTCGTCTGTGATCACCTTTTTGTCTTTTGCTTGGCATGACTTGCTTTAAGCCTTGGCTTAATACCAACGATTCTTCGGTATCGATAGTGTTGTCTTCCTTGTAACCAACTTTCTGGAGCTGGAACCCTTTGCCATTGGTACTATTTTTGGCTACTGTTTCGTTGAGAGCAGCAATATCAACTGGACCTTTATACAAAACATTTCCTTTTTCGTCCTCTATAATCACCTTACTTTGTTTCATCCTCGATACTGGTCCCTCAGACTTCATATTTTTCAATGAAGACACTTTCTTGATGTCATTTTCTTCTAGATCTTCTTTCTCTTTGTTATCGGTGAAAGAACCCTGGAACTTCGTTTCCTCTTCATCCTCTGACTTGTCAGCTGATTTTGAATTTTCTTTCTTTTCCTTGTCGAATTTATTTTCTTTTTTGTTGTTGTCACTATTTTCACCATCTGAAGTTTTTAGAGTAATTTTAAATGTTCCTTTAGATTTCTTGGCAGCATTTTGGTCTTGCTGTTTTGCTTTTCTAGAACTTTTGTTTATCAGTGGAATAGTGGACTTCTTACTTGGCTTTTCTCCGCTCTCTTCTTGCAAAGTAGAACCTTCTATATCATCACCAGAAGACTTGGCAGTGTTTTCTCGTAGAAATTTGGAAAAATTTTCCTCAGTCTTTTGTTCTATTCCGTCGGTGTCATAATCTTTTAGAATTGCTCTATCTGGTAATTTTATTGCTTTGCGATCTTTATTATCAGACCTTCTATCTGCTGTTGTAAAAATTGCTTTCATTGCGTTTCGATACTCTTTGTTGTTTTTGACTTTTTCTATGATTGCGTAGAGAAGATGCTTCTTGTCGGAATGAGATGACATGTCTTCACTGCTTGTGTCGACATCACTTGTATACTTTGAAACTTTGTTGCCAGATTTAATTTCCTTTACTTTAAATAGAGTGCCATCCTGGCTATTGGGTAATCGTAGACTTAAAATTTCGCCAGGTCGTAGTTGTGAAATATCTACAGACAAAAGGGCGTCTTGAACACCTTTATAAGAATCTGCTTTGAGCTCTCCCGTTGTTTCTTTTGAAAATGTAGCTCGTGCGGGATTTTTTAATGTATGTGTTCCAAGTTTATTGATGTTACTTGTGTCTCTACCTCTATTCATCGACTCGCCATCTTTTTTATCGAATAAAACTTCATTGTTATTATTTATGTCGAATTCACTAGATATAAGCTGTGTATTAGTGCTTTCGTCGAGTGGAGTAGCTGACATGTCTTCAATTTGAGCCGTGCCATTTTCAACAAGCGGTTCTTCTGTAATTTGTGTGTCATTGTCTTGTCCTTCTAAAGATAATTGTTGTGTTGACGGAGTTGGTGTAATTATTCCCGCAGTGGGATTCACGACAACTGTAGTAGGGTTAGAACCTAGTGAAAACATTGATGTCGAACTAGTAGGGTTAGTAGCTGCCTGAGTTGGTGCAGGTGTTGGTTCTTGATAGTTTCCTTTATCCATCAATTGTACTGGGTTAGGAGAAACCTTGTCTTCCATTATCATAATTGGAAGGTTGTCGGGTAGTCTAGGAAATAACATCTCTGAAATGGTAGCCTCAGCTGTCGTTTCTTCGTTTTTGTTTTCTGAATCTGGATTTTTGTGAACACTTTTCATAAGTGAATATGTTGGCATCCAGGATGATGTTGCTTGTGTTGGTGCTGCAACTGTGATAGGTTTCGGTAACTGTTGTTGTGCCCCAGGTTGTGTCGAATCTGTAGTTTTTTGTTCGCTAGGATATGTCGAGGAGGGAGGACTATTTGGAAGATTAGTTTGGTTTTGATACTTTTGTGATGTTTCAACAGGAGTAAGTGAGTTGTTGTCGACACTGTTTAATGGAAATCCGTTACCAACTTCATATATGCTGCTACTGCTTATGATAAGACCGCCGTTTTTGTTTTGAGTAACTACGCGTCCAATGTGCACAGGTCGTATTTGTACAGCGTTTTTGGTTTTATGTGGGTTGTGTACATGTGTATGAAAACTTATATCAAACGAATTCTGCTTATTTGTGCCAGAAGGACCCGCGGCTTGCGATTCTGAGGAAACAGCTGGGTTAGCCGGACCAGATGATACCAAACCAGAACTTATATTGCCATTTGTTAGCTGATTATTTACTTGCTGATTATTTGTTGGTTTAATATTTGCTTGCTGGTTATTGGTTGGTTGATTGCTTATTGGCTGATTATTTCCTTGCTGGTTATTGGTTGGCTGATTTTTTGCTTGCTGGTTATTGGCTGGCTGATTATTTCCTTGTTGGTTATTGGTTGGCTGATTATTTGCTTGTTGGTTATTGGCTGGCTGATTATTTCCTTGTTGGTTATTGGTTGGCTGATTATTTGCTTGTTGGTTATAGGTTGGCTGGTTATTTACTTGCTGTTTATTGGTTGGCTGATTATTTGCGTGTTGGTTATTGGCTGGCTGATTATTTCCTTGTTGGTTATTGGTTGGATGATTATTTGCTTGTTGCTTATTGGTTGGCTGGTTATTTACTTGCTGTTTATTGGTTGGCTGATTATTTGCTTGCTGGTTATTGGTTGGCTGGTTATTTACTTGCTGGTTATTGGTTGGCTGATTATTTGCTTGCTGTTTATTGGTTGGCTGGTTATTTACTTGCTGTTTATTGGTTGGCTGATTATTTGCTTGCTGGTTATTGGTTGGCCGATTATTAGTTGGCTGATAATTTCCTTGCTGCTTATTTGTTGGTTGAATATTTACTTGCTGTTTATTGGTTGGCTGATTATTTGCTGGCTGGCTATTGGTTGGCTGATAAACTGCTGGTTGGTTATTGGTTAGTTGAGTATTCGTTGGTTGATTGTTAATTGTGTGATTATTTACTTGTTGAATATTGCCAGTTGCTTGTCTATTTGTTGGCTGGTTGATAGTGGGCTGATTAGGAATTACGTTGGATTTAGGAACGGTACTTCTGGTTGGTATTGAAGGTGGCTGTGTATTCGCCCCTTGCAGATTTGTAGCTACTGTTGCTTCTACGGCTGGCTGATACGAGTTAACCGGAGCTTGAGTGATTGGTGCAGTTGCTTGAGTACTGTATATCACTGTCGGGCTGTTATCAGTCTGTGATGCTGTTTGTGGCTGCTGGTTGATAAAGTTCGGTTCCTGTGGCATATTGCTTGAAGCAGCTGCTAACGTAGTAGGCTGTGTTGGTAATGTTGGAGCTGTTGCTGGTTGTTGTTGTTGTTGTTGGGGTTGTGGTGGCTGACTATTACCAGTGTTGGCAACAGTTTGAGTTGATACGGTTGGCGGTGAGTCTAGTGAGGAAGTTGTTGAAGACACTTTTTCTGATTCTGTTTCCGTTGTCCACACTTGTTTCTGTGGCTGTGGCTGTCCTGTTTGGCCATTTGAAGCAATGGGAGCAGATGTTGGATATGTAAGCGATGCGGGCTGCTGCTGTTGTGATTGACCCGGCTGACCACTTTCGGCAGGTGTTAATGGTAATGGTGGAAGCGAATCCGTTGAAGCAGGCGCTGATGTTGGCTGATATGACTGTGATTGACCCGGCTGACCACTTGCGGCAGGTGGTAATGGTAATGGTGGAAGCGAATCCGTTGAAGCAGGCGCTGATGATGGTTGTTGTGTTTGTGGTTGACCCGACTGATCACTTGCGGCAGGTGGTAATGGTAATGGTGGAAGCGAACCCGTTGAAGCAGGCGCTGATGCTGGTTGTTGTGTTTGTGGTTGACCCGACTGACCACTTGCGGCAGGTGGTAATGGTAATGGTGGAATCGAACCCGTTGAAGCAGGCGCTGATGCTGGTTGTTGTGTTTGTGGTTGACCCGACTGACCACTTGCGGCAGGTAATAATGGTAATGGTGGAATCGCTACTGATGCTGGTTGTTGTGTTTGTGGTTGGTTGTTTATCCCTTGTTGCTGTCCAGCGTTAATTGAAGGATTATTAGTTGTATACACAATGTTGATACTAGACGCTGTCCCTGTTAAATTTAAAGCCGCCGGATGGCCAGGTAAGGGTTTGGATATATTATAATTGTGGTTGTTTGGATCTGTACTGGCGTCAGAGCCTGCTTGGGAAGTCTGCACTAACAGGTTTTGTCCAGTTACACCAGTGACGTTTACTTTAGTAGAAGCAACGTTACCGCCTCCTTTTCCAGGGACGACAATATTCTGAACCTTTGATTCTTGTTTAATTGCAGGAATTATTATTTTAGGTAGGTAGGTTACTGGGCTAGTCGGCCAAGGATAAGTACTTTTTGGTAACGACGCTGGCATGGGTGGCGGACTTGTCCTACTTTCCTGTACCGCTTGATTGACAGCTTGATTGATGATATTATCGGTAGTTTGGTCATGATAAGTCGTTTGCACGATATATGTCATTTGTCTCTTATTACCAGATTTAATAGCATTAACCTGACCGTTCCCGAAACCACTCCCTCCATCATTTGTCATTTGATTCCATTTCGATTCCATATCTTTATATAGTTTTTGCTGGTCGTTTCCCCATTTTGCGCTATCCTCTTCATCTGTGGTACCCATAACCCCGTAATTACCAACAATCGTTTTGTTGATCGGCATTCCATTTACCATCAATGATGACTTTGGCCGTATTTCTACAATATGACCAAGAAAAATCTTAGCAACAAAGTGATCACATACACATTCTTTAATTAATATCTGAGCTTTAGTTAAATTAAAACTAAGTTCACATAATATATATAAACACTTTGAAAAACAAAAACAAGTAAGTTGAAATTCATTTAATTCAATAACATCCCTAGACATCACAAGTTTATTTGCTGTGTTTTTCCATTTTCTTCAATTGTTTATTTAAAAACAAGCATCAACCCACTACTTTAACTGCTGCTATATATACTAGTTTCATTTAACAAAGCATTATAATAATCATTCACTATCCTTAAATGCTCTTTAGTATAAAACGAAAAGAAAAAGAGAACTTTTCTTTTCCGTTCATAGTTCACGTCAAATTATCGAGGCAGAATAAAGGGGTCGACCTTACCTGCTAACAAGGAGACTCCAACTACGAGCAGCAATACTCTTCTGCAGATCATTATATTTGTTACCTAGTCATAAAACAATAAAAATATATACGATATAATTTTAGGTAGACGAATAAGATATAGAGAATGAAATGGATATGCCAGGCGTTTGGTGTTTCTTACGGGTCAAGAAACCTGATAGACAGAACAAACTGGTTAACTGATCAATAGAAAGCAACAATCCCCTTAATAAATATTGCCTTTCAATTTCATGTTTCAGTCAAAATTTAATAATTATACAGTTTAGTAGTATCGTTTTAAATATATATTTCATTATAGTTGAAATCAGCTTGCAGAAGATATTGCTGTCTGATGTAAAACAAGTTACAACCAATCAAACACTAATGGAACCATCGAGAACCAAATAAAATAAATAAATACTATCGAGTATATATTATATAAACCTTTAAATAACAGAAGAGTCAAAGATACAGATTATGACAATATTCGAATGAATATACTTTGATCAATACTTGGATTCAAATACATTATTTTGAAAGACATTTTTAGTGCTATATCAGTTTTTATGTTATCGAATTAATTAGTTCAACCTGTGAAACTATTAACGCACACCACTAGCAATTTGATTATAAACAACTAGAAAACAACCTAAAACAACCAATGATTTGCCAAATAAATATTGTAGCACAATTTTTCCGATTGTTCGCGTTATTAATGAAGATCCCGTACCGAAATTAGTGTATAATAATTTTGTACTTACTTTCACGTGACTTTTAGATGTTTTCTCCTTCAATTACTTGGTAGGCCTACATCCAGATGTGTGTATCCTGGCTTTTATAAGAACTTCAAAAGTAAACCTTTAGCACATTAGTCAACCGCCATTTTCGTTTCCTGATACTTGTTTTTGCCGAGTAGTTTACTGCGCATATCAAAGACATGAGCTCAACCTTAAGCAATCAAGTGGTTCACTGATTAATATTTATAACACTTTTACACTAATTTCTTTAATTGTTTGGTCTCTTAGAAGCAGCTTGATTCAAGGAGAGTTGTCTTAGATCTACCAAGAAAAGTAATATATAACTCGTCTGTTTTTTCTTCTGTAGCATTCAATAACAAAACTCCTGACAGTAATTAGTGGTATATTCCATAAGTTCTTTCATCCACATAAACAGATTTCCGCTCCATAGAACTTTTGATTTGGTCAGTGACACACAGTAAGCTTGGTTGCCTTACCAATTATATGCAGACAATATATGCTCTGGTAACTCTGTTGGAATAAAGGTCTGAACAAAAGCAACAATATTTTGATCAAAGGTGTATATTTTGTTTATATCAAACGTTTATTTCTTATGTATTTCTAAGGAAAGCGAGAGGGGGGAAGACTAGAGGAGTTAAATATCACGTGGTTGCTTTGGGTTCGCGCGTAATATATACCCCCAGGGAGGCAAAAAAACGTCCCCTGTTCCAAACACCTGTTCAATATTCAGCCTATACATCATAGAATTCAGCCTGGTTTGCTTTGCTTGCTTTGTTTTCTACCATTGTTTTTTTAACTGTCTATCTATCCAGTCCGGTTAGCTCAGTCGGTAGAGCATGAGACTGTTAGTCTCAAGGTCTTGGTTTCGAGCCCCACATTGGGCGTGGTATGGTTTTGTTAAGAAGAAGAAATAGAAACCTTTTCCGGCTGGATACTAATAGTCTAGCGGTTTTCGACCAAGATTTCTCAAATTGATGACACTTTTACGCATTACTAATGAGATGAAGGGTAACATTTTCTGATATAGGGCCAATTCAAATTAAGTTCCGGAGTCGATAACTACGCATGTCAGAAATTTGCCAGCATGGAAGCGATCTAATGAAAATAGAAAACCCCCTAAACTATATAGCTGAGGACAATTTGTGTAATGACATAAATAACATAAACAATTGAGGCGTTTCCTGTAAACTTGTCTTTATTTGAGGCTTAATATGCAGTCACGTGACTATCATTGACAATATTTATTATATAATTGGGTACCCTGTGGTGAAATGTTAAATATAGACATTTCTCTTTTTTTCTTTCTCATAACTGTTAAAAACATGTTTATTTTACACCGTCAAGGCTATATCATTCCTGATGTGACACTTTCTTATATATTCTTAATATATGAAGCGTCAAGATAACGCTTGTTCTTGGTGATTTGGGAAGCCTGTGGTGAAGACTTGAGTTTCAATGTTTTGGTCGTTCCCAACGGTGAAACCAGCCAATGTTCAATTTTTTATTTTGTTAGTTTCATAAAAAATCAATGTTCTACTTGATGCTCGTCTTATCATATGGGACATTTTTAGTGCTGCTGACAATAATTACCTCCACAGTTGGGCTACCTGTGGCACAGACTACCATCATGGTCATTCTTCCTGATCTATCCTTTTTAGGTTGTTATTCTTTTTATCTGACAACTTTTCGATATCAGGTTTGATTGAGTAGTAGGTAAAGCCAACATCTTTCTTTAATTTATCTGTTTCTTCGCCATCCTTGGTCTTCTCTCTCATGTAGACTTGTCCGTTCTCCATTGCGGTTATGGCATCACTGCCCACGAACCGAGGATGAATTGTATCCTCTACAAAACAAAACATAAAAATACTTGATCATGTATTAAATAAAAAGACTGAGATTTGAAATTTGACAGATATTAATATAACGTGTTATATTTTCTACATTTTATTCGATAATTACTGAATGGCGTAGTTAGGTTGTTTGGTTTAACGTTGTTTGTGTTT
>JAUPMH010096637.1:0-17703 GCA_032270665.1 Metridium farcimen
GTTCCTCGGGGAATTCAAAACAATAGAGTTATCCCGGCAAGCAGGGACAACTCGCTTCCATATAAACAGCCCCTAAGCTGGTGGCAGGTGGGTTTGATCTTTAACTGAAACCTTACGACTTAGAGCTCATGATCATTTATTAAACACTCAGTTCGAAATGTGTTGTAAATCCTCAAAACACAGTCGGGGGGGGGAGGGAGGGGGGAAAGATTAATAAAAAGTATAATGTTTTTTATTTACTGACAACAACAATTATAAAAAAAGATTGTTTATTCCATCAGTAGTGCAAATACATTATTTATATTTGTATTGTTAACTAGAAAACTAGCTCAAAGTTATAAGGAGGTGAGGTGAGGTGAGCTTTCAATGATGGAGACCTTTAACACCTTGGACAATTAATCACATGTCTCTGTCATTGCAAGCTCATGTCTCGCTTCTATGCAAAGGCACGGCTGAGAATATGTGTGAAGTGACAAGATAACCGACTCGACCCAAAGCGAATCAAAAGTTTGGCTTACATATATTTAGCTTAATTCACTTTTACTGTGGTTCCAAGAACTGATGTATAAAGCAGAGTTTGAAATATCTAATCAAATGGTGCAGTTTTAACGAGCTCAGAAACCTCCTTGTTTCCTTAAGCTTATTAAATAGTCTTTCAGTGGCCCCATGTAGTATCGCTTACTGGGGGCAGCCTTCTCCTCTTTGATCTTATAGGCTTCAATGCCAACTCGAAAATTCTCGCCGTAATGGCCAACCAATTGCAACAACATGATCTTTGATTTGGGTGGGATTATCAGGGTATGTACAACTGTCTTTGAAGTTTGAAAACTTGAGGCTTCAGAGTTCTGAAATTAATAAAATATAGCAGCTTTTTAGTGTAAGCTGAAGAAAAACGTTTCCGCCTGCGTACATTTAACGTTTTCGAAAAAATCAAAAGGAAACAAATGCACTCTAGCTCTCTAACTACTTTTTCTCGTCTCTGCGTAGTGCATTCTTAAAACAGTATGTGGTTACCAGAAATGGTATTTCCTGCGTTCTCGGGACAAAAAAGGTAAATAAAATGAAAAATAACCCAAGTCATTTTACGGTTTACTAGCATTCATTACTTCATGGAATGATTAGTATATAATACAAAATCGAGTAAACAAATAGTATATTACAGCCTTACCTCCCAAGCATTTTCGATAGATGAAGAAGCAGCGCCAGAGAAGGACTCAAAAGCCAATCCTAACTCCAATGATGTGGTCTGGGTGATCGTGCGAGTAGCTGATCGTTCATCTGTGACTCCAACAGAGGTAGAGTATTGAGCACTTTGGGCAGTATTTCCTTTGTTTAAGGATTGGAAAACTTGTCTAAAACGGAATGGATTTAAAACTGTGAGCCCTGGTATTGGTAGATACAGGGTTGTAAAAGCGATGGGCGGTGAGAACGATGTTGGGGATCGTTAAATTTATGATGATAAAAGTGGTGATGGTGATGATGATGATGGTGGTGACGATGATGGTGGTTGTGCTGATGATGGTGGTGGTTGTGGTGATGATGATGGTGGTGGTGGTGACGATGATGGTGGTTGTGGTGATATGATGGTGGTGATTCGAGTGGTGGTGGTGGCGGCCTTGGTAGTGGTGGTGGTGTGATGTTGATTGCTGGTGGGAGGACATGGTGGTGATATTGATAACTATAAATATTCTTACACATATTCATTGGTAGGGTTTGGAGCATGAACTCGCCAGAACCGTGGCAAGACCGTGTCTTTATCCAAAACACCATTGTAATGTCCTTTATCTATACCATTTGCCGTTACCATCAAGTAACTCTCGCTTTCAAAACGTATTGGAACCACTTTACATTTGTTTAAAGTGTCATCTTGGCATAGAACTTTAAAGTGGAAGTCAACCTACAACCAAAACAGAACGTTTTCTTGACTCTCTTCTCAGTCTAAAACAGCTAGCATGCCACCAGCAAAGATAAACGAAACAATACCATACACCAACTCTGAACAACAGCAACATCCAGCGATATAGCCAAACATGAAATAGAAATAGATAACTTTCCAGAACTCACGTTTTTCAGTTGAGGGTCTGAGTCGACTCTTTCCAGCTTGAGGTCTTTCTTGCGACCAGCAGCAAGATAGTGATATTCTGCCGAGAGTGATTCAAGGCACAGGTATTTACCACCACCACAAACTGATGTCTGGGATTTAAAAACAATCTTACATTTTCAACATTTTCCTTTGAAAAATATAATTTTCTCTTTCTCACAAACAAGAGTTCAAAACAGATGTTGCACATGCACATTGCTTGGAAATAAACTTACCAGAAATTGAACTTTTGGTGTAGTGTACGTATCCCTTTCTGTAAATGGATCTACCCAGAGCAAAAAGGATCCTGCTGAATCCTTTCTACCATTGTTCATTAGCCAATGACCACGTTGTGCAGTTGTTTCGAAGTGGATGACTCTGTTCTTCAGCCTGTCGTGCATGTCTTTCCATGCCTGGGTGGAAGCCAGCAAAACAGACAACACCAACACCAACAGCAAAACCTTCTTCAGCATCGTCATTTTGTAAAATGTTTGGGCAAAGTTATCTCCTGGAGTGACGGAAATATTCTGATCTGGTAAGAAAGAAAACATTTTAGTCAAAAATGACGCCGGTGGTGTATATTTAGAAACATGACCGGACTAGAACGGTTAACGCAATGGGTCGATCGATCAGTTGGATCTCTTTCGTGATTCGAATATTTTTTTCCGAGTTCTCTGGGTTCCGTCTTACTCAGTCTCCGCAAAACTCATCATGCTAAATTCCAGTGAATTCGACATGTGAGTTACCAATGCTCTAACTTAGATCAGCCAGGGTTCGATAAAATTGAAATGACTGACTTACCTAGATCGCAACTCTTCTCAGCACTTGCTCCTCTCCACGTCTCGCAGTGAATGAACCTCGTTAAGTGAAGCATTCCTTTAAAACAAACAATTAGCATGATCACAACACCCATTTTAGCTTCAAGATTTCAAGTACTATATCCAATGCCAGAGGGCGTTCTCAACATTAATCAGCAAGTACAATGAGTGCAAAGCTAACGAGAAAAAGCTACGAGAAAAAATACCTATACATCTTGCAAATTAAAAACGTGGTTTCCTCAGCTCTGTATAAGACAGTTGTTTCATTTGTAAAGTCATTTCCAGGGCTTAACTACAATTCAATTATTTAGATTACGTGACTAGTAAACAGAATGACCACCGAGTCCAATATTGACTTATTATTAGACTTTAATGAATAATGCAAGTTCGAGCCACACTGCGAAAAATTGCTAGAACTCAGGCAAATTGTTTTGGTTATATCTATGTTAAAAATCAAAAGTAAACTTTCTCTTATAAAGAGAGTGTTTCATGAGATTCATTACAAATGTACGTCTCCATACTCATTTCACGCTCCTGTGGGGCTTTATAGTGAACTATGGCTGAATGCACGTTTGTCGGACACACTCCCTTTAGAAATTATAATAAGTGAAATTTTGTAATAGTCGAAATTGTTCATAATTATTTGAGGCTCGTGCGTGATCCAAAAGTCATGGCTTCCATGTTGGATGATATCATTAAATGAAAAATATCAATTATGGCAGTATGATATGCAGTAGCGTAGAAAGATTTCAGACTAAATCTAAACCAACTCCAATCCATCAGCGTATGCCATCCGAAAGAACTATCTATTTGGGCATTTCAATCATGAAAACATGAAACAATATAGAATTCTTATTTTTTTGAATTCAATTCAGAAACAATCAATTGATATAATGAACACAAACAATATCATCTACTTACTAAAGGTGGGTCATACATCGATAAGCATGGGAGATCTCTAAAGAGAAGAAATTGTTGCCAGAGGCATCTTCTTGATCATCATTATTGCTAATGTTTATCTTAATCGTGATCACATGAATATCGTACACAATACTAGCTACTTACTAAAGGGTGGGTCATACATCGACAAGCATGGGAGATCTCTAAAGAAAAGAAGGGGTTGCCAGTGGCATCTTCTTGATCAGCATTATTACTAATGTTTATCTTAATCGTGATCAAATGAATATCGTACACAATACTAGCTACTTACTAAAGGGTGGGTCATACATCGACAAGCATGGGAGATCTCTAAAGAAAAGAAGGGGTTGCCAGAGGCATCTTCTTGATCATCATTA
The DNA here is from genome assembly GCA_032270665.1 of Metridium farcimen. Taxonomy (NCBI): domain Eukaryota; kingdom Metazoa; phylum Cnidaria; class Anthozoa; order Actiniaria; family Metridiidae; genus Metridium; species Metridium farcimen. The sequence continues at coordinate 4,194 of JAUPMH010096637.1, forward strand.
CTAGCGCTAGCATTTATCATAATCGTGATCAAATGAATAACGTACACAATACTAGCTACTTACTAAAGGGTGGGTCATACGTCGACAAGCATGGGAGATCTCTAAAGAAAAGAAGGGGTTGCCAGAGGCATCTTCTTGATCATCATTATTGCTAATGTTTATCATAATCGTGATCAAATGAATATCGTACACAATATCATCTACTTACTAAAGGGTGGGTCATACATCGACAAGCATGGGAGATCTCTAAAGAAAAGAAGGGGTTGCTAGTGGCATCTTCTTGATCATCATCATTACTAGCGCTAGCATTTATCATAATCGTGATCAAATGAATAACGTACACAATACTAGCTACTTACTAAAGGGTGGGTCATACGTCGACAAGCATGGGAGATCTCTAAAGAAAAGAAGGGGTTGCCAGAGGCATCTTCTTGATCATCATTATTGCTAATGTTTATCATAATCGTGATCAAATGAATATCGTACACAATATCATCTACTTACTAAAGGGTGGGTCATACATCGACAAGCATGGGAGATCTCTAAAGAAAAGAAGGGGTTGCTAGTGGCATCTTCTTGATCATCATTATTACTAATGTTTATCATAATTGTGAAGATCGTTATATTGAACAGAGCGTGAATTCATAAGACGACTAACATTTGCATTAATACTGCATGCAACTAATTTCTCTTGGTTTTCGATCGATCGAGGTTTAGATTTAAACAAGGGGTCTACAGCCATATAGAAAAAATATTCAATTGAAATTAACAAATTAGCTTTCGGACTTTCAACTACATTTCTCATCTTTATTTAATCATAAACAAAACCCACCGGGGAAAACACCGGCTAAACCATGCAGTAGCTAACTGTTGGGATGAAAGGTCAATTGCTTCACAATAGCCACTTGTTGTGCGCGCGCCGGAATTCTATAAATTTCAGTTACACAAGCATGCATTTGGCAAATTTCATGATGATCCGATATTTGGATGGCATTTTTAGCAAAAGGATTACTTGTCTCAACAATTTGCACACAATACTATATTATTTTTCAATAAGCTTTATTTCTATTTTACCTACATGATCATATAATCAGTCTAGTTTAGCAAGCCAACTTTTATTTAAGCAGAGTGTGAATGTGATGTCGAAATTTGTGTATATAGATTCATATAACACCTCTCGGGCTATAAATCATTGTGTGTGAATCACAGAGAGATTAATCATTTCTTAATGTTTGTTCTAGCAACTTATAACAGCTTTACGTGCAAATGTTACAAAAAAATGTGCAAAACAGAGCTTATTTTTTCACAAAATATCTTGTAAACATCCTCTTCTGGTATCGCTTGGACTTGCTGCCGTCTATTTTCTCTTCATCGGTTTTGTAAGAATCAGTGCCAATTTGGAAACGACCATCGTAGTCTCCAACCATTTGGTACAGAGTGACCTTTGTTTTCGGTGCGATCACTAAGGAATGGGCAACTGACTTTGACGATTCGAATTTTGAGGAACTGAAGGTCTAAAGTTAAAAAATATTATATTATTGACACAGTTTCAAAAAGAAAACATGTACAAATAAATAAACATACAAATGTCCGACATACTAACCTCCCAAGCTTTATCCCTAGAATGGGAGCCACCGCCAGCGACGGCCTTGAAAGCCGAGCCAATCTCCGCTGCTGTGGATTTAGTGATCGTGTGCTTAGTTGATCGTGTTTCTGAAATCCCAACTGACGCGCTGTAAGCAGCAGATTGCTCGATGCTCCCTCCGTTCTCCGTTTGGAAGATTTGGCTAAAAAGGGAAAGAATGAGGACTATGAGCTCTGCATTAGTGATAGGCATAGGCATAGGCATGGGCATAGGCATGGGCATGGGCATGGGCATAGGCATGGGCATGATGATAGTTCTTACACATATTTATGGGTCGGGTTTGGAGCATGAATTCGCCAGAATCGTGGCAGCACGTCCGCAGAATCCTTATCCAACGTCCCAGTCAAATGTCCTGTAGCACGTCGGTCACTATTCGTGGTTACCATCAAGTAACTCTCGTCTTTAAAACGTATCGGGATCGCTTTACATTTGTTCATAGTGTCATCTTCGCACATGAATGTCCAGTGAAATGTTTTCTAAAACAGAAAGAGATATTCTCATTTCCTTTGAACTGTGACAGCTAAAGTCTAATAAACTATACAAGAAAATTGAAACCATAACTCACGTCGTTCAGTTGAGGGCTTGAGTCGACTCTTTGCAGCTTGAGATCTTTCTTGCGTCCAGCAGCGAGATAGTAATGTTCTTGCGAGAGTGATTCAAGGCACAGGTATTTATCACCTCCACATGGTTTTGTCTATAAATGTAATGAAGATAAATAAGAATAATTCATATAAACAAAAAAGTTAACCAATAATTTCTCCCAAGCATGCAGAAACTCCTAAAGAGAAAACAGTGATAAGACAATCTACCAAGACTGAAGCACAAATGAAGTTCCTTTGCGTTGGCCGAAGCTCTTGGCAATATTGAGCATTGTATCACTAATTCGGGGACTGTACCTACACCACTAAAAGAAAGCTCAAACCGGTATTTCATTTCGCCTTAAGGGTAGTGAACTACTTACCTGAAATTGAACTTTCGGTGTAAAATACGTTTCCCGTTGCGATAATTGGTCAACCCAAAGGATTATTGATCCTGCAGAATCCTTTTTACCGCTTGCCGTGAGCCAATGACCACGTTGTGAAGTTGTTTCGAAGTGGATGATTCTATTCTTAAGCCTGTCCTTCATGTCTTTCCATGCCTGGGTGGAAGCCAGCAAAACAGACAACACCAACACTAACAGCAAAACCTTCTTCAACATCGTCATTTTGTAAAATGTTTGGGCAAAGTTATGTCCTGGAGTGACGGAAATATTCTGGTAAGAAAGAAAACATTTTAGTCAAAAATGACGCCGGTACCGGTGGTTTATATTTAAAAAAAACATGACCGGATTAGAACGGTTAACGCAATGGGGTCCATCGATCAGTTGGATCTCTCCCGTGATTCGAGGATTTTTCTCGATAAAATTGAAATGACTGACTTACCTAGATCGCAACTCTTCTCAGCACTTGCTCCTCTCCACGTCTCGCAGTGAATGAACCTCGTTAAGTGAAGCATTCCTTTAAAACAAACAATTAGCATGATCACAACACCCATTTTAGCTTCAAGATTTCAAGTACTATATCCAATGCCAGAGGGCGTTCTCAACATTAATCAGCAAGTACAATGAGTGCAAAGCTAACGAGAAAAAGCTACGAGAAAAAATACCTATACATCTCGCTCATTAAAAACGTGGTTTCCTCTGTATAAGACAGTTGTTTCATTTCTAAAGTCATTTTCAGGGCTTAACTACAATTCAATTATTTAGATTACGTGACTAGTAAACAGAATGATCACCAAGTCCAATATTGACTTATTATTAGAGATATTATTGAATAATGCAAGTTCGAGCCACACTGCGAAAAATTGCTAGAACTCAGGCAAAGTGTTTTGGTTATATCTATGTTAAAAATCAAAAGTAAACTTTCTCTTATAAAGAGAGGGTTTCATGAGATTCATTGCAAATGCACGTCATACTCATGGCTGAATGCACTTTTGTCGGACACATCAGTCAAATGAAATTTAATTCAAACGGTCCCTTTAGAAATTAGTTTTTATATTTTTTTTTTTGTATTACAGCGCCTAGAACAGCGATGAATAGGCGCTTTATAAGTATTATTCTTCTTCTTCTTCTTCTTATTCTTATTATTACTTTCTACTCAGTACTAAAAGGTGGATCATACGTCGATAAGCATGGGAGATCTCTAAAGAGAATAAGGGGTTGCCAGAGGCATCTTCTTGATCATCATTATTACTAATGTTTATCGTAATCGTGATCAAATGAATATCATACACAATACTGGCTACTTACTAAAGGGTGGTTCATACGTCGATAAGCATGGGAGATCTCTAAACGAAGGACGAAGGGCTAAATCTCGAAACGTCAGTAAAGTCAACATATTTTTTATGAGAAGAGGGTTTTGCTAGTAACATCTTCTTGACCATCATTAGTAGTGCTTATCGTAATCGACTACTTACGAAAGAGTGGGTCATTGATCGACAAGTACCAGCAGATGAAAAGTATTTATTAAATTCGTTAGCTATAGCCTCAGCGCAAACGCAAGATATCAAAAAAATTACTTTTAATTTTTATTGCGTTTGCGCTTGTGCTTGCGCGTGGCACTAGTAAATAGTGTGTTTGCGCTTGCGCTTATCCACGTCTCGTTTTCACTATGAAATTAACCCTTGTGTTCGCGCTTGCGTTTGCGCTTGCGTTGCGTCGCTAGTGAAAACCAGGCTTTAGTAATTAGCACCAAGCACCTGATCTCCAAAGAGAAGAAGGTGTTGCCTCATTGGTTATCATATCTCGTTTTAAAGTCATCGTGATCAAAAGAATCAGTTGGACTCAGACAACGCTCGCTAGTCCCAATGAAGCATAAATGCTGGGAATGATACAAATAACTTGAATTACGAAGTTATCGTGTAATAATTTAAGTTTGATATATACCAAGCAAGTGTGAAAGTCCATTTCTCTCGTATCTTAATTGAACGTGAACGTGGACAAGTTTAGATGATTCTTTGGCAACGGCTCTTAGCGGGCAATAATATGTTATTTCCCGGGAAATAACAAAACCGTTAAGTTTTTAATGTCAAATAAATAAAAAATCGAATAATCGTGTTGTGTTCTTTGACAGTAGAAAAAGAAAGAGAGGAAGGAGGATGGACTTCATGGGAAGAGGTAAGAACTAATGCAGCAGACCGAGAATGGTGGAAACGATTTACTGAAGCCTTATGCACCACAGGGTGCGAAGTAGATAGATGATGAGTTCTTTATAACAAAATACTAATTGACGGAAACCTCGGGAAAGCAGTGTGTTTTGTGGTCCCTAGGTCCCCGTCAATAAGTGTTATTTATTACACATTTTGGGTCAATATCCGTGAAATAAAGCCGTGAATAAGAACCATATCAGTGAAGTGTGATACGTACGATGGGACTAATTGGAAAAAAGCTGTAAACTTTATTAGTGACCCAATAAAGACATTATTATTATTATAATTTCCCGAGACACGATCCAAAAAAAGGCCGAATCACGGAAAACCTCTTCACCACCCATAGATCTCTAATCATAGGTTAAAAATAATAACTATTTATTTAAGCCATATATATTCTTCGATAGTCGTAGCATTATGGAAACAATAGAGCGAAGCATGGTTCACTGACCCGGAGCTTTCGGAAAAGTTTCGGGTTCTTGTCGCCAGGGGTACGGGTTTCATTCGGCGAATACAAAAGCTTACTAACCCACCCGGACTAAGTCGATTTTAGTCAATACAAAAGCTTACTAACCCACCCGTACTAAGTCGATTTTAGTCAATACAAAAGCTTACTAACCCACCCGGACTAAGTCAATCTTTGCTAGCCTTAGGTTTAGTACGCGGCATGGAATATTCGAAAACTAAACTAATCCCCTCCCTTGATGTGTAATTTTCAAGAAACGACAGAGTTCTTGAGAAACAGTTTAGACTCATCCAAACACAGTTTTTATAATAAATTTATCATGACGCGATGTATTTATTGTAGAGTCAAAAACTCAGTGTAAATATGTTCTATTTCAGTCCGGCATATAGCAAGTCGGGTCAGGATTTATATAGCATTTGGTGGCTCTAAAAAGAACAGGTTTGTTTTTTGTTTTTGTCTTGTCTCTCTATCGAGGCTTGCTCTTGAAGGAATTTCGATCTTTCCACTCTAGCTTGGTCTGCCTGTGGTCGAACCATCTACGTGACACTATGGACGTTGTTGTGTAATCGACGGAAAACAAGTATTACATAAAAGAGACGAAAATAACAAAAATTAACAACAAAAATAATACAAAAACAGCATATACGTTATAATAATAACGTTAGTTTCGAGTTTTTCATTTATTTACTATGTCGTTTATTTACTATGTGTATCGGCTACGAAGGGACGCTGTGTTTTCCCGCATCACAGCAGTGTTTCTCGACATTTTAACTAGAATTTCAGTCCTCTGTATAGACATTTGTTGTCAACATACTATGAGCATAGATCGAGAAAAATAAAAAGTATAAAACTAGACAGTTTTGCACAAACACTATAGCTGCAATGCATAATGCTGATTAATTACTAAAGCCTGGTTTTCACTAGCGACGCAACGTAAGCGCAAACGCAAGCGCGAACACAAGGGTTAATTTCATAGTGAAAAAGAGACGTGGATAAGCGCAAGCGCAAACACACTATTTACTAGTGCCACGCGCAAGCACAAGCGCAAACGCAATAAAAATTAAAAGTAATTTTTTTGATATCTTGCGTTTTTACATTTTTCCTGAAACTTAAGCTGAAAAAGAAGAGGAGATTTCAGGTCTTAAATGCAACAAATCGACAGGACCGTATAGTATTCTTGTCAAACTTAAACTGAATTAAAAAATATCATTTCTAAACCACTTCAAGGTTTAATATTCAATCATGTTTGTCTTTCACATAGTTCCAAATATTATGAAAATAGCTAATGTAATACCTATATATACACAAGAAAGACTCTAAACTTTCTTTATCAAACTATCGTCCCATATCACTCCTTCCAATATTTTGTAAATTACTTGAAAAACTTATGGCAAATCGTCTAACAATGATTTCAGTCTGGAAAAACATAAGATTTTATTTAAAAATCAGTTTGGATTTCGAAGTAACCATTCGACCAATTATGCTATACTTAGCATTGTAGATAAAATACAGTGTTCAATAGATGATTCGGACTATTCTTGTGGTATTTTTTAGACCTCAGTAAAGCTTTTGATACCGTCAATCATGATAAATTAATAGAAAAACTCGATTACTATGGAGTCAGAGGCATTGCTAAGACATGGTTTACTTCTTATCTTTGTAATCGTAAACAATTTGTCACTATTAATAACTCTACTTCTGAACTAGAAACAATTACACTGACAGGAATTCCACAAGGGTCTGTGCTTGGACCAATTTTATTTTTAATTTATATAAACGATTTTCATCTTTGTTCTTCATTATTTGAAATCCATCTATTTGCAGATGATGCCAACTTATTCTATAGAAACAAAAACATAAAGGTATTACAACAGAACATAAATGCAGAGTTAAATAAAATCCATTTATGGCTTTGCACTAATAAACTTTCACTAAACATTAAGAAGTCTAATTATACATGGCCGGTGCTACTTCGACCTAGTTTTGAACATTTACCATATTTAATAACACCTCTTTAATACTTCTAATTTATAAACTTTGAAAACGTGAAAACCGAAATTTCAGTCAGTTTAACTTGAAAATCAGGAAAACCTTCTAAAACTACCTTCTTTTAATCTAATATTTTATCGACTTGTGTGCTGTTAAATCTGCCAGTGTTTCTTACAAACCTTTTTAATTTTTTAAAGTATTGTGTAGCGGAGTGGAGTATTGTAGAGCTGAGTGTACCCGAGGTGTGTTGCATCGGTAAAATAACTAATATTACGGATTCACCAAAAGCTACAATCATGCTAAAAGAAATTTAGGACATTGATTTATGCTTTTACAAGACCGGATCCAGACTTCAAGAAAACGTTCGTTTAATTAGCGATAACAATGATTCAGTATATTGATTCATTAGAATTTCATGTTGTCAGCTGTATGGCCAAAAAACCTTCATCAGTAGTTGAGGTGCGGCACAAAAAACATGATTGTTTTATCCATAGCCCACAACAACAATATTTTATTTTTTATTTTTCGAAACGTCAGTAAAGTTAAGTCAACATTTTTTACGGTGTTACAAATTTCATTATATTACCTATCGTTTATATCAAACACCGACGCAGCCTATACTAGTTTACTCGCTAGTTTCCATTTTTATTTGCACACATTATTTTACAATTATAATACAAGGAAGCTTAATAGAAAACATGAAATATATAGTTGATAAGCTAAGCGGTACATGAAATAAGATTTTACAATTATAATACAAGGAAGCTTAATAGAAAACATGAAATATATAGTTGATAAGCTAAGCGGCACATGAAATAAGTTTTTATTTAGTGGAGCCTAAGGGATAAATAAACTGGGAAGTTGTGGAGTTAATGGATTAGTTAATTAATTTTATGTTCAATTTTGTAAGTATGCATATGAATGGACCACAGTTATATTTCTGTTCGCATATAGTTAGCATAGTAAAACCTAAAAATCAAGAAGCTGCACTTAAATTATGAAATTGTTTTGGTCATTCAGGATACTAGTCCACGTAAAATCAATCCTGAGAATATTGTCAGCATCGTGGTAATGGTAAAGCTATGCAATAAAAAATATGTAAAATCCGTCCAAAATAAAATTAATCCTAAGAATATTGTCAGCATCGTGGTACTAATGGTAAAGCTATGCTATAAAAAATATGTAATTCAAATTAATTGATCAATTATTACCGCCAAGAAAGCCTTTCAAATCTTGTTGAACAAAGACGGAAATTGCCGGGGTAAAAAATTGATGGTGAGGATTTTTAGATTTCATCGTACTTCCTTGCCTTGCCAGCGTGAAAACTGATACAGCTCGGTAATTCTAATTCTATTTTTGTGGAAGTTATCGCTAAGATATTAACTATATGCTTTAATTTAACCTAAGAATATATTTAAAACGATCGTTCGAAACTAGAAAGATCATATTTACTGCCGAGATTTTCGCTGAAGAATACTAAGTATCTCGGGCATTTGACAATCGATAAATCTCTGGTCTGTGATATCCTGTCTGGCATAAGTAGCGGCTACGTCACCTATATTCCATTATAATGCAGTTTAAACAGAGCAAGGGGTCGAGAAGGCTGAGCTAGATTACTCGCCAAAACAAGGTTGCATAATCCGTCTCACAGATTGTTTTAAGTTACTAATAGAATGGTTTTATATGGTTTTAACACTAAATAATTTAAAAACGAAATGTTCCCTTTTGATTTTATATATATATTTAGTATAAGTCCACTTTTATATTTTATCTCAAAAGTTAAAAGTATATATGTTTTGCATCATAACTTGATTGCCAAAGGGTGGTGAATATTTTGAAGATATTCCATTGAAGGCCTGTCGATGGGGCTTGATCACTTTGAATTTGAAAATGTTTTTTTTTTGTAGAAATGCAAATGCCCAGCAGGATGTTGTCCGGTTGAATATAAATATAAATAAATAGCTTTTCAGTGACGTAGGTCCGTGGGATGTTTTCTGAAAAAGTCTAACAAAATCACAGCTTTAAAGATCGTTATCGTGCATTTAAAGAATTAGTTTTTGCGGCCATTAATGGTATGATATTGTGTATTTGTCAGTTAGCAAATAAAGCTGTTTTGAAGGAAGTCGCTTGATGAATTACCCTCTTATTGCCTTTTAATACTAAAGAGAGATTGTCATTGACTGATTTTGTCATTAAAAACTGCAAAATTCATTTAAGTCTTTGATATGAAGAGCTTGAATGTTGATCATGCATGATATACAGCGCGCTCACCTAGCATCCTATAATACTGAAGTACTAGTCAAACTATGAAAAACAGCGCCGTTTTTTTTCCTGTTTTAGTCTGTAATATTTACTTTATTGCTTTGTCCTTGTCGTAAGTAGCCCTTTCGTGTTCAGACTGATCGATGATAAAATCTATAGAGTGTTTGGAGTGTCGATCATACTATAAGCAATTATACTCAACTGAAGGCACTGCAAGACTAAAATGGACAGCTTATCTTTTCAAATGAACTAATGGATTGTCGAGATTATCTATTGCAAAGATTTGAAGACCAATACATACAGAGTTGAAAACATTTCATTTTTCAAAAAAGCAATTTTTGTCATTATATGTGATGTTCGCACACAACACTATATGAATAAGAAATTTAAAAACAACGGAATTAATAGTAAAACTATCAACGATAATTGCAACAGGGGCTGACGATCTTTTTGCATTGTTTTTTAGTGATGAAGTAGTTCAACGTTTATTAGTTAATTACAAGCTATTCTTTACCATCCATATGCTACGTCCGGAGGCGTTCTGCAGTGTGATATGTCCATTTAGTGGTGATTTCAGTCAATAATGAGAACTTTATATAGCTCGGTATTTGACCAGATGGCGAACTGTTATTATTATTAAGCTCATATATTCACTAGTTTGGGAATAAGAGCAAGTCGGCTCCATATACTGTGGTAAGTTTATTTATTTATTTTTTATTCAAACTGTTCAGTACCGCGACACAACAAAACAATACTTGTACATGTACTATGTACTGCCAGTACTTTTGCTCTACTATTGATTATGAATGATCACACAGGAATAGGCATTTTATTTATTGTAAGGGACTGTTTACCCGACTTTTCGGTGGTGACAAAATGAAGGATTCGCAATCATAAGCTTGAGAAAGATCATAAGCTTTGAGGGTGCTTTACTAAGGGCTTCGTAATCAAAGCTACCGTCCATAGTATATCATATATTCTGAAGCCTGCAAATTAAAGGATGCCGGCATTTCTTCTCTTGCTATCGCGATTTAAACATAGCATATTTAGGTTTAACATGCATGCTAGCAAAGGTTGTTTTCTCTTACCCTTAAAAGGGGTGGCGAATGGTAAATCCGAGACGCCGAGAGATTTAAATTTTTAAATTTTAAATTCCGAGACCAAGACTCGGTTGATTTTAAAAATCCGAGACTGAGATTTTCGTTTCTCAAAATCGAATAAAAAATCGAGACTCCGGGACACAAAAAAGCGAATGAAAAACGAGACTCCGAGACTGAGCGTACAAAGGACGAGATTCCGAGACTTGGCCATTTTTTCCGAAACTTTTTTTTGGGGGTACCATTCGCCACACCTCTTAGAACGACGATGCAATCAAACATTTTTCTTCATTTTCTCAGTTTAAACTATCATTCCCCCTATATTTTCCAATGACTCATTCCCCACCTCCCAGTCTATTTCAAGCAATGTTTCTCTCTCTTCCCTGAACGTTCCCTGAACGTTTAATAGAAACAAGTGTAGCTAAGTTGGTTAGTGCGCGCTTTCGGAGCGAGAGGTCACGAGTTCGCTCCCCGGTGGCCTCGCACTTGTTTCGACTTCTTTCCAATCAGTGTAGCTTTGAGTAGCTTTAAATACCCGTAAAACGGAGCATTGATGGAGAGAGGGGGAAAAGAGCGCACCGTCGGCTTCCTGGGAGACCAGCTTACTTCTAGCTGAGGAAACTACCGACGCTAAATAATAGTACTTTTCATTTTTTACTTTTTTTTACCCAAGCCTCTAAATCCTTCTAAAGAGTTAAAACAAAACGAAATATTTTTCCTTACAAGTATTCGATTGGGTTGGTGGGGCCACCTCTTCAGTTTTAATTTAAATCAAGATAAATAAAGCAACAATGATATATCAGTTGAGTCATAAGTGACCCAGGTGATGGTAGAAAATCGCGCACGCTGATTGGTTTGAAAACTTCGAGCTATTTTTCGATAATCATCTACAGCCGTTTCGCGCGCTTTTAGAAAGAAGAAATTTAATTTAATGAACAGTTTCTCTTCAAGAAAAGGGCTGGTTATTATTTTACATTTTGATATCATAGTAAAACAATTATTCTCCTCAGCCTCAATGTATATCGATGAAGAATATCCACTTTGTCTCAGTTATTATTCGTCGACATTCACCGTACCTTACCCAGGATGCCAGAGGTTTGAGGATTTTTTACGATTTAAAGTTAAGTAGTTTCGAGGACTATTTTGGATGTATTTTGTTTGTTTGGTGGTAACCGTACCTCGCCTTCAGCGAATGATTGTTAAATATAATCAAGAAAAAACAAATCAAGTTGATTTGTCTATACTGGTGCGACATGTGGCATCTCATTTATTCGGTTATTTGTTCAATAGGAAAATCCTCATGAAGTTAATATAAATGTAAAAATTCAATAAGATAGCCTGATCAAACAGCATCAACCATTCAATGATAAACTGATAGTTAAGGACCTTGTGAGATCAAGTGAAAGTTATAAGTACAAATTGTAGAAGTTGCAAGTTTGATAAACCTTTTATACCGAAAATTTGCTAGTATTTATTCTATATTTTAAAAATCTAGAGATATCATCTTCGGAACCGAGTAGTGATTCTTATGTAGATTTTGAGTTTTCGGATTACGAAATAGTCCGGCGACTTTGGAAACGATTCCCAAGGAACCCAGGGCACCATCGCAGCTCACTTTCCCCAGAAAAGCAATCAGATGTTTGAAGAATCAAATAATGGATTCCCTAGTGTTACTGGCGTCCCGGTCGCTTCTGATTGTTTAACAATTTTCTTTAACTGTTTTTCATTAATTGCTGGGATCGCCAGCTAGGATCACCCCAAAAAGTCATCAGCGATATAAAAAAAATTATATATTTAATTATATATATTTATATGAGGGTAGGAGTAAATAACAACTACAACTATACTGTTTCGTGAGTTGTGAGTCTCACTCTTCTGGAGATTTAACCTCACAACTCACGAAACAGGCTTGGCGAAATGAATTTGTAGTTGTTTTTTACTCCTACCTTCACATATATTTTGCTCTACTTCATAGTATCGAGCACTCTCAACGGATGATTCGAATCATATTCTTAGGGGCTGTTTATATGAAGGCGAGTTGTCCCTGTTAGCCGGGATAACTCTATTGTTTTGAGTCCCCCGGGGAATACAAAACAAAAGAGTTATCCCGGCAAGCAAAGTAATATGTATATAATTGGAAACCACTAGAGCTCAGTTGAGCGATTGATCTCTTCAACTGGCATATCGCTCCGATCAGAGATACCCTCAAACTTTGAGCTGAGCTCATTCCTCTAAAAACAAAATTAGATTTAAACTTATATCTTATAAACCTAATTGATCTGTTTAGCTTTTTAGTTATTTGCTAGGACCAGTACCAACTGTACTTGTAATTTTCTATTTGTAAATTGTAATCTCTTGTAAATTCTAGGTACTATAAAAACGTTGTTGTTGTAAGAAATATGGCGACCTGCTATTGTTCTTGACTAGTTAGCCTCTTGCTCATGTTGAAACACAATGGGTCTTTCACATGTATGTGAGGCTAGCCAGTAAGAAAAAAAGTTAACCAAATTGGTGTCCAAAATTTTGATTCTGTGTATACTTGCAATAAAAAAGAGTGTTATCATAAATTATAGCATTTCGTTTCTTCAATGTATGATATATTAAAACACTGTAAGTTCCCAAGGCTTCGGGATATTGACGTATACCATACGCGCGTGCAGTTGCAGATATCGACATAGTCGACCACTTTTCATATCGTCAGTATCGTCGGAAATGTTATTTGTTTAATTCAAACAACAATGTTTTTTAATTTATCCTTTTTTAACAACAAAATTATCGATTTTTTTTTAACAATAGCCTACAAATCCCAGGAGGTCAATTTTATTTAAATTTGTACTTATTTATCGTTCACTTGCAATAAATATT